>QRFJ01001941.1:0-178246 GCA_006176705.1 Cocos nucifera | reverse complement strand
AAGTGGGAGATTGTTAGATATATGTGCCCTAGAAGCCAGAATTGGCTGACACTTGTAATACACTTCTAGGGGCAAAATTATAATTTTGACTATAATTAATGAAATGGGTTATTTTCTATCACACCTGTGTATTTAGTGTCTGTGATACATCCTTTGAGTTAATGGTAATGATAATTCATATTTTCAAGAGTTGAAAATTTAAGACATGAATAATCATTATTAACTCATAAACAGCTCCCGACCATAGGATCATCACGAGGATGGTGATTGATCCGGAAGGTTGGTGTACGATCGCTTCTCTTTAGTAGATGAGTCTTGAGTCTACGGTGTGGAGACACCGGAGCGAGAGTACAGGTACTCGTTAGAGAACGAGGGCACTGAGCGTGACCACCTCGAGTAGTCATTAGGGAAGTCTACCTTCTCGTCAATGACTGACTCGATGCTGCAGTAGTGTGTCTGGTTCTTTGACCTGAGATGCATCGGCAGTTCACCTTGAGGGTGTTATAGTTTGACTACACCATTACTCGGTCTCCTAGCCATATGGAACCCTGAGGTGTATGTTGGCTATGACATGTTCATTGTAGGAACTGGATTGCATCAAGATGGGAATCTATCTACCTCGGTGGTAGAGGAGCAGCCCTATGATGATCATGAGAATCAAGTTCAGAAGCCAATAGCCATGGCAGAGTGAAGTGAAATAATAGAAAGAGTTTCTATTTAGATTTTTACATCGGACTTGAATCGAATGATTACATCATATGACAGAACTAGGGTTTGACGAGTTCACCTTAACCCTAATCTGATCGGGGCTCAAGATAGAAGAACTTAATCACACAGGTAGCTGCACCAAGAGGTTCGCATTCAGCTCTGATGGGTTGCCACCATATACTGCTAGGTGTCACTGGTGGATTTTGGGAGCAATTAGAATGATTTAGATGATCGATCATTCTAGCTGTTCGAATCAGAAGAGTTCTGATCCATCGAAAGGAGTTTCGATGATGTCTATGATAGAGATCATGACATATCCCATTACCATACAGAACTGAACCTAACTGGGTCACACAAACAAGGGTTTGAATCTGGTGATCATCAATTGAACTGATCTAGTTCAATTGATCTGAATGAGATTCAATTAGGTTCAAGGAAATCGTGCTAGCACTCGATTGAACCTAACGTTCTTCTTTTACTATCATAAATAAGTTGTCCTGACTGAGCCAAAGGAGTTTGTGCTCAATCAGAGGCCTTCATATGGTCTGACTGGAGGTTGTCCAAGTCAGAATAGGTTGTCTTATTTGTAAGACATTACCTGCCATTTTTGGTCACCTGCCATTTCTTGTTCTTTGACTTTGGTCAAAAGTCTACCTTTGACTGGTCAAACGTTGACCATTGACCCTTTGACTTTTGACCACATGTCATGCACCTATTGGAGAGCTGGTGGGGGCCTGTCCCCCTGCCAGAACCTGGCAAGGAGAAGGGCGCACGCCAAGGGTGGCGTGAGCCCAAGTAGGAGGCGCCTAGGAGTCCTTGTTGGACAAGGACTCCACCTCCCTTTTGGATTCCAATCAGAGTTCTACTAAGAATCCAGTTTGACTGGTCTTAGGCGCCCTCTAAGGAGGAATCCAGGGGTCTCTATTCCAACCAATCAGATTTAGATCTGATTTCACAAAGGGTTGTGATTGGTTGAGAGGAAGAGGAGTTGGATCACAAGAGGTCTATAAATAAGACCCTGCGCCCAACCCTAATCCTAAGTGAATGCAATTAGACACGCCCCAAGGCTGCCTCTCCCCTCCTTCTCCATGCCATAGTCTCTTCTCCCCTTGCTCTCCACGTCCAAAAGTGTTTTGGATTTAGGTTGGTGCGATTCAGATCAAGGAAAGGCGATCAAAAGCAAGAAGGCTGCGCTGCTGCAAAAGGACGACTGCAGATCTTCAAAAGAGTTTTGAAGATCCTCCAGATCAGATCCAGATCTGATTTTTGGAGGTGTGATAGAGAAGAAGAGGATCTCCAGATCCAACCCAAGTGGATACCGGTAGAGGCCAGGCGCTTGCGTGGCTAGATCCAGAACCTTCCGCTGCAATCAGGATCATTTATAGGGTAATAGGATTACCCAAATCAGGTAAATTAAATTTGATTTAATTTATCTTATTTTATTTTATTTATTAAAATAATAAGAATCAGATCTAAAACATATCAAGATCTGATTGAGATCAAGAGAAAATTTTTGAAATATATCTCTTGATCTAATCAGATCTGGACGAACCTGGATCGGGAAATCAGGATTTCCCTTCATATATATACTTTGTATTGAGTTTGTAATTGTAATGAATTGAACACAAGCCTTTTCTCCCTAAAAATCTCTCTCTTCCTCTTTCGTTCTCCTTCTCTTCTCCATTCCCTAGGGTTTTCTATGGTTTCACAAAATGACCATCTCTTTTCTCAGATACTTGTTGTTGTTTTCGCAATCATCAAGTAGCAAGGATTATTACCAACACTCATGACACATGGAATCAAATGAGATTAGTTCCAAGAGTCGCTTCATGCAGGACTCTTCGAAATTAATTTTCCATTGATTCTGAAGTGTCGCGTGAGTTAATATTGGCACCAATATACTTCGAGGGATGAGATCAGATCTCTAGGCCATCCCATGGCCATTAAAGGAGGTGCCCATTCAAAGTTTGGTGTGGGAAAATTAGAGTCCACAACCACTTGGACTTAATCCAAGTGGCACCAAAAACAATGGTGGGTAGCAAGGCTTCATGTTTATCCAAACTTTAGAATTCCATAAAAGTGTTTAAGTGACAAAAGGAGTTCTCTATGCCTATAACTAATCTGAATTCCACACATACAAAATGTTATGTGAAATAATATTTGGATAAACACAAGCAGGGGGCGCCCTATCTCATGGGGTGCCACATGTCTTTGGCGCACAAAATGAAACCCACATGCCAAGAGAAAGAATCTCTGGCACATGGAGTCCAGATTAAATGTGCCTAGCTCTTGCTTAATCAGCCAAGGTTCAACCTAAATTAAAAAACAAATTTAATTTGAATTTAATAAGATTTAATTAGCCTAAATAGTAACCAAATTAGAATCCAATTCGAACATGAGAGTTAGGATTTGCAACACGTACTAGCATGTTCATCTTGCAAACATAATCCAATCCAATTAGACCCTTGATCAACTTTTTTTATGTGTGATCCATTAGGTTCCACATCTAGTTAGCAGTGGATTCGGATGCAAGTTGACCTAATTCGATTAGAATACAATCTAACCAATTTAAGTCAAATCGAATTGACCCGATTCAAACAATTAGAATCCTTTCTAATTGGTAATTGAATTAAACTCTTTAATTTGATCAAACCCATAAGATAAGATTGACGCCTAGCAACATATCATATCTATCTAGAAGATATAAAATTTTGATTCAAATATCAAAAATACCCTTCAATGGTACCATGTAATTTAATCCTACGATAATCTTGCATTTCGAATATAATTCTAGATATGAATTCATGTCAAATTCAATATCATATTCATATTTGTCTCAATCTTATAATGATGATTTAATTAATAAAATATTAAAAATTATTTTTAATTTTTATTATACTTTGATCAAAGATTTTCTAAATCATCATATGATTGAAGCAAGTTGGATGCGATCTCCTCTTACTAGAAGTGATCAATTTCATGCCCATATGATTGAAGCAAGTTGGATGCGATCTCCTCTTACTAGGAGTGATCAATTTCATGTTCACCTACTCACAACCTCCATATGCAATCCACCATATCTAGAACACACCGTACATGACTTAGTCATGAATGAGTATGAACCAAAATATGGATTCATGTATACAAGGTTCTATGGCAGTCTTAGGTCAAAGGATTACATGTACAACTCCTACTAGAAGAAACATCTTTTGACAAGTAAGTAAGACTCCATTAGATATTCTCAAGTCAGATCAATTGAGTGAACTAATTCTCTAATGAGCATCCATATCCTTGTGTTGGTATCTCACACAAGTAATTATGAGATCAATCACCCTCTTTATTGAGTGTACGTAGGATGTGCCAATCTTTATCGAAAATATTAATCCCCAACTCAATATTCCTTCAATCGAAAATATTTAAGATTAAGGTTTTAGAATTTTTTAGGTCTCACGGATATGATCTCATCATAACCCTAAAACTATAGCCTTAATCTATGGGATTCATCATAATCTTAAACATAAGATGTATGATGAAATATAAATATCTTTTATTTATTTATAAAATATTATTACATGAGTTATGAAGATTAAAAGAATAATCCATCAAAATACATATTTTGATTGACTTGTAGGGCATATTCTTTTCACTCCACAGACTCTGCATAGAGCTTTCGGACTCTACAAGTGCATCAGGTTGGATAGTTGATGGTGCTACCTATGCTCTTGAAGACTTCATGGCGGCAATTAGATAGAACCTTCGATAATGAGATCAAGGCTCTTCTTCTAGCACAAATCTATAGCCATTGGGAGCCTATCTAACTAGGATGACAAGTTGACTGGTGTACTATACAGCTAGACAAGGTGTTGAGTGGACTAAAAGAGTCGGTCAAAGATTTTGATGCACCTTCTTGGTTGGTGGATGGCGATTGTTGGACTCAAAAATGATCACCACTAAATTGGTTGCACCTGAGAGGTGGCTGAGGAAAGGAGGCCATGCTCCGATCATCATGTTGATGCCAGACTTGACTTGAAATAGCACAAGCAAGGAAGTCCCTACTGCTAGAAAGTGTCCAGTAGGGGAATCCCTGATGCCTATGTCCAATAACTCTTAAGAAATAGTTTAGGTGCTGTGAGAGCGCTTGAGTGGTGAAAATTCTGGAGCACTAAAGACATAGAACTTATTTGGAGGTCTCGGGGTGGTATCTATAAGTGAGGGTCGATACCTACTGCCATGGAATCTTTGGATTTGAGAATCAGCTATTTCGAATAACCAATCATACATCCTAAAGATATTGTGTGAGTGATTCTCCTATGCACCACTTCTCGTATATCACATGGTTATAGAAACTATTGTTCCTTGAAATTATATGCTATAGAAATGGAGCAGTCAATCTTGCATAGAGGTGTTGGAGTGACCTACAAAATAAAGTCCAAGTTGGAGGATTTGACTTCGATAAGGAACCTTTAATGCTAAAGTCAGTAGAGAATAGTTAAGCAACAACAAATTCTCTAAGAGAGATTTCTTGCTTACCTAGGTCCTCAGAGTTTATGATATTTGTAGAGAAAGCATTTTGCGGACATTACACTATTCAGCTAATTTTGGACTACTAATCACGTTGTTTCGAGATTAAGGCCGTTCTTCCAGAATGAGAAGGATGTTACCAGCATGATTGGAATGCCTTATCTACTTCCACAAATTTAGACAAAGTGGAAAATAGTTTTGTCATGCCTGGATTATATCTAGGTTACCACTTATCTTCAAGGGGAACCATCGAGTGTGCCAAAAGACTATTGATCTAAGGTGGTTTAAAAGATCCTAAGTGCTAGGTGAGTCACTATTAGAGGAATCAGCTCGAAGGCACACTTCAGCTTGCTCTTCAGGTTGGAGGATGCATAGAGAGTCTTTTTACCTCAGTATGCTAACATCTTCATGCTGATCCAAGGTGATTCGAACATTAACCAAATCGGTCCAAGGTGTTTACGTTACAACTGTAACACTATCCTCCTAGTGCTGAGTCTGAAAATCAGATGAAAGGACTATTCTTTAAGTAATGCCTTGGATCGAGTATCATGTTCTTTTATTTCTGATCGCACTTTTGGCATTTAATGGTTGATGATGTCAGCATGCGGTGCGAGCTATCGAAAGTAGCCATGATAAAGGGGACCACTCAAATATTGGTTCCTTCCAGAGAATTATTTAAAGGATGTCTTTTGGCCTTCATCTTCTTTTTTGAATCAGCCTAGAAGGTGAGCGAGAGAGAGAGAGAGAGGCGATCATGATAGCAGCATTTACCATTTTCCTCACTCAAAGTTTCCTTCATGAGTTTTAAGAGCCAGATGGATCGCACGCTGGCAAGAATGCTGCAAATGTCTTCGGCGCGAAGGAAGTAGGCTAGGGCCTTGTTTGCTCACCTTTCGGTTCCTGAGGGAGCCACCAATAGGGCTTCGAATGTTGTTTCATCGACTATGCTTCCTTCTACTCCAATAAATAAGGAAAACAAAAATTCTTCATCAACCAGTGGACCAGTGGATTCGGGGGCAAGGGCCATGGTTGAAACAGTGACTCCATTGACTGAAGTTGTGGCATACTAGGGGATTCAATGACGGAAGCAGCTATAGGGCTAGCTTCGCTAGTTTCTCCAGTGAGGGTTGCTATAGAGGAGCACCTGGCAGAAGAGACCCCTATGGAGGATCTTCTTAGAGGAGTGGCAGAGGTTATGGAGATAGCTAAACCTCCTAAACTGACTAGGATAATTAAAGCTATGGACTAGTCGGAGAAGATGGTATCTATTCCCAATCTACCTTTGATCAAAATTTGGGCAGAGGCTTCATGGCCAGCCCCACCTCCTCCCTCTACTGTAGAGACCCTTAGAACTATAGCTGAGTTTATAGAGGGCCACCTCTCGCTTAAGGAAAAATGGGCTTTGGAGGGAGAAGGTGCTCAGTGCCGGATGGCAGGTGCCTTCAGATCTTTGGCTTTGATTGGTCACTATCTGACCAATTTTGCTAGAATTACCTCTGGAATTTCGTCTTTAGAGTTCGTTGAGGTGAAGAAGTAGATTGATAGGCTGAGGTATTATCTAGAGTAGGAGAAAGCTACCAATGCTGAGCTAATTAAGCAGCTTGATTATTCTGAGAAGGCACTTTTTGAAGCCCATGAGATGATCGATCGTCGAGATGATGAGTTGAAGAGGGCTCATAGAAGGATTGAAGTCCTTGAAAGATGGAGGTCAGAAGCCAAATGAGACTGTCGATGGGCTTGTGAAGACATAGACCAATTGAGGAGGGCACTTGAAGGAAGAAGGAACTTGACATCGAGGGTTCATTCTCCAAGGGATTCTGATAGGGGATCGAACAAAAGGCCTAAGACCTGTAATAGGGCTCACCGTGAGGAAAAAATGTCTTGGAGGTCTGAAGGTCCTTCAACAAGAAGGGTGCTTATAATTCAGGAACCTTCAGCATCGCAAGTCGAGCTTCAAAAGGTGAACGAAAGGCTCGACCGGTTATACAAGAGTAGGACTGACATCATGATCAAAGCCTGCAAATTGGGATTTTTTGTGGATTTTGAGAGGTGCAAAGAAATGAACCGAGTCTATCTTCTGACAAATGATGCTGAATCTTTGTGAATGGATCCATCAGATAAGAATTTTCAGACCGTGATAGATCACTATCTTGGAAGGTTCGCAAGCATGTTCGATATCTTCATGAGAACAAATAGGGTTGACTCTGCTTTGCAAATAGAAGATGCTGACATTGAAGAAGGCCATTCTAGAGATAATCGTTGAAAGATTTTTAAAAGCTATATTTTCTGTTCTTCTTTTTGTAAGCCGATGCAGAATTTTATGAATAAAATATTATTTTTGCTAAAATATTTTATTCTTTTTTCTTCTCTCTCCTTATTATGTTTCGAGCTTGTAATTTGAATTCTAACATGAGTTTCATTTTATCATTCTCAAAGTATTTATCTATGGGTTCAAAGGAATTTGAAGGGGGTAGAATCGAAACCACCTCTCGTGTGGTGATTATTGCCACATGTCTTTGCACGTCCCTTCAAAGGTGGTGCAGATCATGATTCCAGCCATCTATATCGATTATTGTATTAGCAGTGGAGGCTACATCTAATTAATAATTGCCATGAATCCAGGTAGTATCGATTTATGTCTTCCACATTTAATGTTCTGAAAAGATGAATCATTCAAAAACCCCTCCAATTTGATTCGTATATAATCCCTTGACAAGACAAAAGGTTAGGCTAGGTCGTCCTCTTTTGTCATAGGTTCTTCATCCATCAGCCTTCTTCTATCTAATTTCTTTGGACTTTTCTTTTTGTAGAAATGGCTTACTCTAGAGATTTAGATTTTGTCCTGATGACTTTTTGATCAGAGATGATGGAGAGGGACCTGGTGTTGATTCACAGTTAATTCCATATTCCTCCAAAATTCCAGTTGGAGGTCCTAAAAGTGGGGAAACATGTTTGCAGTCCTCCCCCTAGTCAGATTAGCATCTACAAGTAATGTTTTTGGGCTGGGCAAAGATTTTTTCTTCATCCTTTCTTCATCAATCATTTTTACTTTCTTGAGATGTCATTATGTTCGATAGTTCTAAACTCATGGCAATACATCTATGGATTTACTATGGCGTGTATTCTGGTTAGGGTTGAATCCAGCATTACACTTTTTCACTATTATTTTATCTTGAAGAGACATCCTAGGTCTCGCGGATGATGGTACATGACTTTTAGGAGTAGGAAGAATACTCCTTCGCTGATCTAAGGTGCTCCCTCCATGGTTCATACTTGGAAAGGGTGCCTTCTATTTGTCTCCCACTCCTCAGGTGATGAGTGGGACTTTATGGATTAGGATGAGCCTCAAGAGGCCATGTTGAAGGATCCACTGCTTGATCAGCATCTGAGGCAAGACTTGGAGATCTTGCACCACTTTGAGATTCCAAAATTGAAAGAGCTCTTATCCGAATAGACCTTGTTGGGGGTAAAATAGCTCCCACCAAAGTCTAGTGGATTCTTTGACCTTGATATGGTACTATTTGAAGCAGTGATGTTTAGGTTTGAGCTTCAACCAAACTATCTTCTTATTCCAATCGAATCCTGAGAGGATGACCTTCAACCATGTATGTTAGACGATCTTCTCAATAACAATTATTAGCTCTTCTCCAATGACTGTAGAACTTATCTAAGGCATGATGAACTTTGGCCTAACGAGCTTAAACAGTGAATAGAATTGCCATTCGACTGGTTCTAACCCCTGGCTCAAGATAGATAGTAGAACTCCATCAAGTATCGAATCCCAGTATAGCTTGACCTTGCCTGATGGCCAACCTTGAAGGCGATTGAATTTCTTTACCATAGATAGCATATCTCATCAATCCCACATCAAGGATCCTGGCCAGTTGAATTCTTCTCTAGTCAAATTCTTCTCCAACCAGATTTCTCTTTAGTCGAATTTCTCTACTCTGCTTTATGAATAGTAGATCTTAGCACCTCTGCATCAAGGACCTCAATCAAACGAACTCGAGTCAGCAAAGGAACTTCACCATTGATATAAGTTCAACCTTCTCCTAGAGGATATTAAGGAATTCATCATCCTTTCCAACCTTCAGCCCCCTGAAATAATGCTGATGTCCACCTTCAATCGACCGTTAGGGCGCCCAAATTTCTAAAAGTAATTAGAGCAGCACCAGCAAGAAGTCCTAAGTCTCAACACCCATCTTAGCTTCTAGTCGATCTTGGATCTCTACTATCTTGGCCAAACTTCTTCAAGAAAACTTGGCTACAGTTCTGATCAAAGATTCTATCATCTCCTTTTTAGCCTCCAGTCCAAATGCTCACATCTACTTTCAGCCGATCTTTAAGATAGCCGAACTCCTAGAAGCTGTCAAAAGCAATCTCAATAGAATCCAATCATAAGTCAGTCATCCGCTACATAGAGGCCGACCTTCAAGTTCAGCCAGTTCGACTTTGAGTTCTACATTTCTAACATGAACAACTTGCCACTAAGCATAGATGCCTCCGACCTCTCATCCAAACTCCAACAAATAAAATTCAATCATCTACAAGTCATGACAAACAACAGTCCACTCTCCGTAACAAACTCCATGTGATTGGAAAAGCCTATCGATATTTTGTTATGGCTGTCACCATCATTCTATTATAAGCTTCACCTATATAAAGAACCCTCCAAATATGCCTTTTTCTCTAAGCTCTCCTCTCTGCTTTAATTTCTCCTGAGTACTCCATTCTTGTTGATCAGAGAACTAACTTGACTATTGAAGAATCCTGTCGGAGCCAACTCTAGCCAATACTTCATCTTGCAGGTCTCGTCAGCGACCTCATCCTCTCCAGCTCTAGCAAACTCTAGCATCCAATCATTTTCTATACCAATAGACCCTATTCAATATGGGCATCAGCTAAGTTAGCCTCAAAGGTGTGTATCAGCTTGTTGCCTTATGATTATATTTACTTGGGCTCTAAAATTTGACACTAATTGGTTAATGCTTCAGATTGTAGGGATAGATCCAAGCTTACCGAAAGTGCTAGATTCAAAGACCCTTCAAAAGAGAAAGGCAGAACCAACTGATGGTAGATATACTGATGCTCGAGTCAAGCTTCTTCCCACACCGCCAACCTCTATGTCAGAAGAGCCTGAACCCCATGCCATTGATATTTTCGAGATTGTGTGAGTTCAACATGATTTGGAATCTTCAATTCTTGAGGATGGTTCGAAGAGTCTGGCTGAATGCTTATTCGACGAAGTTATTTTGAGTTTCCTAGCTCTTGATGTCTCTGACCTCTTCCTAGAGGAGGAGCCGACCAAGGTTGCTGGGACTTTTGGGACTATGCCAGCCAGATTGAAGCTTGAGGCATCTGCCCTAGAAGATTACGAACTAGCAAGTAAAGCATTCTCTGACTTTCTCTATCCAGCCAATGTGATGAAATTGCTAACTGAGCCTTACAAAATAAAGAGGCAAAAAGCTCCAGACTATTTTACTCGGGTAAGTTGGAGACGCATATCATTATGCTTTTCTTAATCCATTTATTTTGAGATATGTCCATTATAAATAATTCAAGGCATTTTGATAGCTCGCCCATTATTTGAATGGGTTCATAGAACGTTCTGTTAAGCTTTTGGTTGAGGTAACGAAATATATGGTGGATGTCGAAATGCTCAAGATTACAAAAGATAAGGCACTGAAGGCAGTCGGAGAGGCCTCTATAAGGGCCAATGCTATCGAGAGAAGAGCCAAGGATGCCAAAATAGCACTGAAGAAGTCTACTGAGGAGAACACCCGACTATTAGGCATTAAAGAGGCTCTGGCAGTAGAAGTGGAGGAGCTTAAACCTCAATCCGCTAAGGTAGAGGTGCTTGAAGCAGATATTAAAATCATGCTGGAGATGGTAGAGGAGAAAATAGCCAAGTTCTAGAGTGAACTAGAAGCGTGAGTTAAGGCTGCTACTTCAAAGGTTGTCGATAGTTTTTGGACATTGGAGGAGTACAAAAATGAAAAGGTTGAATCTACGACCGACACCTATGATGAGGAAAAATGCTTTGTCTGAAGTAGAGTGGCTTCTTAGTATCCAAAGTTGGATATGGATTTCTTGGATGAGGTTTCGGAGTTGCCTATTGTCGATGTGGCTGGACTCCCATCAATTCGGAAAATATTTCTTGAATCTTGTTTTATCTTTTTTATCTTTATATTTTGGCTTGCTGGAGCCACTGTAAAGAAAATTTCATATAAATAAAATTTCTTTATTTTTGATGATTTTTTCTCTCATTTGGTCTTTTTATTTTTCTTTGACCTGAGGAGTTGAGACTTCGGCCTAAGGGGACTCGGATAAGTTGATTTGGACTTGAGGGCTTACAAATTGATCTTTTCATTAATTGTATGCATAATTGATAGGATGTGCCCCTTTTATCTACATGGCATTAAGTGTGCACAGTTTTGGAAGTGACGTAACCATAATCTTTACATAAAAATCTACTGTATAGCTGCGAGATGGCAAAGCTGTCCAATCTTAGACTTGCACATGGCATGATTCGATGCTAGCAATTATGGTGGATTTTCATATTAATAGGGGACTTCGGCTTGCCTTTCCTTCCATCAGCAATATTTGGAACATTTTGTGAGATGGCGACATAATGGTGCGATCCCTTAGAGAGGGATGAAGCTATGTCCCTCTACTGGGGCCTTAGTTGTCTACTTGAAGAAGAAGAGTGGCCCCAATGGGGTTTGGGTCATTTGGAGACATTCGTGATGGCTATTCCAGTTGCAGAATATTTATGCTCTTGGTCTTAAGACCTTGTCATTTTGTTGCTCACATTGGAGGTGGTCGTTCCCTCAGCCCTGAGAGCTTTGTCACTATTTTCTTGCCTAGTAAGGGCAGAAATTTGGTGACTATTTCTTGGGTGCTTGCGTGGTGCACCACTTTTGAAGGGGACGAGGAGGGAGTTGAGCCGCTACCGAGGATGAAGGTCTAGATTGCATCTTCTACCTTGCTTCCTCTACGGCTTTTTCTCCATTCCGTGGATTCTTTGAAGTCCACAATTCTGGGACACCAAGAAAAGTCTTTGACACAAACTTGATTGCACCCTAGGGTAGCTAAGCGTGTATCTACATCGATGCAGGACACCATGCTGTGATCTTTCAACACCATGGCTCAAAATTGCAGAGGGATAAGCACCTAGCGAATGCAATCTAGACCTCAGTGGACTCATGGTCGCGTTGTATCAATGGAGGGTGTCTTGGTCTAAGGCTGCGTGGAGTTGGATTCTAAGAAAATGCAATCTCAACCTCGATGGACTCATCTCGATCTCAATGAGCTCTCAATTATGTGGAGTTTGACTCCAAGCAAACATGATCTCAACCTCGATGGACTCATCTTCTTCTTGTAATTTTGGTGTAAAATTTTTTGTTTTGCTTTTTCTTTTCGTTGTTTCTTGTAAAAGCAATACTTTTATTATTGCTCTTGTAAGAACTTTTCTTCTATGAATAAATATCATTCTTCATTTCCTGTTTGTCGAGATAAATGTGGACTTCGGAGAGATTGATCTCGATCCGATGAGTACTTTTATGAGGCATTTCAACCTCAAAAATTTCAACATTATTTAGTTTCGACCTGCAGAACTTTGCTAAATTAATATCCTGATTGAAGGGATCTTAAGGAAAACTATTCCGATCTGAGAAACTTGTACTGTTGATGCCATGATCAGAAGGATCTTGGTTAAAAGCAATTTCGATTTGAGAAATTCACTATGTTGATATCTCGATCAAAGGGACCTTGTATGAAGCAGTTATGATCCGAGGAACTTGCTATGTTAACATTCTGAACAAAGAAATCTTAAGAGAAGCAGTTCCAATCTGAGGAACCTGCTGAATTAATGTCCCTAGCAAAGGGATCTTAAGCAAAGTAGTTTCAATCTAAGGAACTTGCTGAATTAACATCCCAATCGAAGAGACCTTAGATGAAGTAGTTTTGATATGAGAAACTTGCTAAATTAACATCCCAATCAAAGGGACCTTGGGCAAAGCAGTTTTGATCTAAGGAACCTATTGTGTTAATATCCTAATCAAAGGGATCTTAAGAGTAGTTCTGATAAGAGAAACTTGCTGAATTAACATCCCGATCAAAGAAAGCTTGGGCAAAGCAGTTCTAATCTGAGGAACCTACTAAATTAACATCCCAATCAAAAAGACCTTGGGTGAAATAGTTCAAATTTGAGGAACTTGTTGTATTAATATTTTGATCAAAGAGATCTTGAGAGAAAAATTTCCAATCTGAGGAACTTACTGAATTAACGTCCTGATCAAAGGGACCTTGGACGAAGCAGTTTCGAACTGAGAAACCTACTGAATTAACCTCTAGATCAAAGGGACCTTAGGTAAAGTAGTTTTGATTAGAGGAACTTGCTGTGTCAATATCCTAATCAAAGAAATCTTGTACGATTCAGTTTCGATCTAAGAAACTTGCTGTATTAACATCCCAAATAAAGAGATCTTGAGAGAAGCAATTTCGATTTGAGAAACCTACTAAATTACCGTCCCAATCAAAGAGACCTTAAGCGAAGCAGTTTCGATCTAAGAAACCTATTGAATTAACATCCTAATCAAAGGGACCTTGGGCGAAGCAGTTCGAATCTAAGAAACTTGCTAAATTAACATCCCGATTAAAGAGAGCTTGGGCAAAGTAGTTTCAATATGAAGAATTTGCTATGTTAATATTTCGATCAAAAAAATCTTGAGAGAAGCAGTTTTGATCTAAGAAACTTATTGAATTAACATCTCGATCAAAGGAACCTTGGGCGAAGCAGTTTTGATCTAAGGAACTTACTGTGTTAATATCTCGATCAAAGGGATCTTGAGAGAAGCAGTTTCGATCTGAGGAACTTGTTGAATTAACATCCCAATCAAAGAGACCATGGGCAAAGCAGTTCCAATCTAAGAAACCTACTAAATTAATGTCCCGATCAAAGAAACCTTAGGCGAAGTATTTCCGATCTGAGGAACTTGCTATGTTAATATCTTGATCAAAAGGACCTTGGTTAGAAGTAGTTTCGATCTGAAGAACTTGCTAAATTAAAATTCTGATCAAATGGACCTTAGGGAGGTTTCTTCAAAATTCTTCCTATCATGCAAGCATGAGTCAATGAATTTGAAAATTCATTCATTATATGCATCATTGGTAATACATGTGGAGATTGGCTGAATTCCAAGGCCTATGGAGTAAATTCTCATTAAGCTGCTTCAAACGATAAGTTTTGGGCATATCACCTCATCGACTTGATAGTGGCCTTCCTAATTAGGTGAAAGCTTTTCTTGTTCCATAGGCTGTGAGACTTCGGTTCACCAAAGAACAAGATCGCTGACTCGAAATTCTTTGGCTCAGATCTGAGCATTATAATATCGGGCCACCCTTTGGCGATAAGCAACCATCTTCATTGCAACACATTCCCTACTTTCTTCAATTAGGTCGAGGTTAGCTCGAAGTCATGTTGGGTTGGTGTCTTCATTATACTCCTCGACTCTAAGGGAAAGGAGCCTGAATTCCACAGGTATGACCGCTTCTATTCCAAATGTCAGGTTGAAGGATGTTTCATCAGTAGAAATTCTTTGGATGGTTCGATAGGCCCAGAGAACGTGATGAAGCTCTTCTATCCATGACTTCCCAGTCTGATCTAGTCTGGCTTTTAGGTCTTGTAGGAGAGTTTTGTTGATGACTTCAACCTCTTCATTTGCTTGCAAATGGCCTACTGAGGTGAAGCGCTGCTCTATCTTGTGGTCTTCATAAAACTCATGAAGTTGGGTGCCAGTAAATTATCTGCCATTGTCAGAGATTAGCACTTTTAGAAGATCATATCTATAGATGACTAATTTTCAGATGAAATTTCAAACTTTCGCTTCAGTAATGTGGGCTAAAGGTTCGACTTCAATCCATTTTGTGAATTAGTCAATGGCCACCAGCAGGAACTTGCATTGGCTAGAGGCTCGAGGAAATGGACCTAAGATGTCCAACTCCCACTGGGCAAATGGCCATGGGGCTTTAATTGGCATTAGAAGTGCTACCGATTGATGTTGGATTCTATCATTCCATTGTCATTATTCACACTTTTTCACAAAACTTTGCATGTCTTGCTGCATTGTGGGCCAATAGTAGCCTTGCCAAAGGATCTTATAAGACAAGGATCTACCCCCCAAGTGGCTACTATAGATTCCTTCATGGACTTTTTGTAGGGTATAGTCAGCTTCAAATGGAAGCAAGCACTTCAGAAGAGGTAGAGAGAAAGACCGCTTGTACAATTCATTATTGAGTAATACATATCCGGAGGCCTTATTTCTAATCCTCCGAGCTTCTTTTCAATCAAGTGGTAGCTCACCCGATCTTAGATACTTTAGAAGAGGATCCATCTAGCTGGGCTCCTCATCGATTTGTTGGATGGTGATAGGCTCTTCTAAGCTCGAGGTTTTTAGGACCTCAAAATAGGTCTCTTTCTTTAAGTCGATGAGCAATGATGATGCCATCTTGGATAGGACATCAGCTCTAGCATTTTATGCCCTAGAAACCTGTTAAATACTAAAATTTTGAAACAATGAGACTAGATCCTTTATCTTGTGGAGGTACTTTCTCATATTCTCTTCTCGGGCTTCATATTCGCCCTTGATCTGTCCATTACAAGTTGAGAATCGCTGACGACCTTCAAGTGCTAGGCCCTAGCTTCTCTAGCAATCTTTAGTCCTATGATTAGAGCTTCGTATTCTGCTTCATTATTTATGGTTGAGAACTTGAAGTGTAGAGTGTATGCAACCACATCTTCTTTGGGACTAGATAAAATAAGCCCAACTCCTGACCTCGACAAATTTAGTGAGCCGTCCACATGTAGGATCCATAATTCTTCTATATTCAACCCCAAGTTTCCATCATCTTTTGAGCTTGTGGGGTCTCCTAGCCATTCTCTGACATCTACTTCTTCCAAATTTTGTCTATCTGAGATAGTGCTTCTAGAACAAAGTTGGCTAAGAATTGGACTTTGATGGAAAGCCTCGGTCGGTAATGTATATCGAACTTTGAGAGTTCTGTGCCCATTTTACGATCCAACCCAAAGTGTCTGAGTGATGCGACACTATCTTAATTGGCTGATCTATGAGTAGTACTATAGTATGAGAATGGAAGTAGGGTCGAAGCTTCCTTGCTGTGATGACAAGTGCAAAAACCAACTTTTCCAACTTAGAATATCTGCTCTCGGCATCATGAAGGACCTTGCTGGTATAATAAATAGGCCTCTACAGGCATCCTTCTTCTCAAATGAGGACTACGTTAATTGCTACTAGAGAAACTATGAGGTATAATAGGAGTTCTTCATCCAGTTATGGTTTGGTGAGCAATGGCGGAGAGCTGAGATATCATTTCAGTTCTTTAAAGGCTTCTTAGCATTTCGAGGTCCATTAAAAATTTTTTGGCCGTTTGAGGGTCTAGAAAAAGATAAGACACCTCTCGACCGACCTGAAGATAAAATGGTTAAGAGAGGCTATTTTACCAGTTAGGCATTGTACCCCTTTAACTATTTTTGGGGGTGTCATCTCTAGGATTACTTTGATCTTCTCAAGATTTGCCTCGATGCCTCTGTGTGAGACCATGAAATCAAGAAATTTATCGGTAGTGACTCCAAACGTGCACTTCATAGGATTCAATCTCATTTTGTTTTGGCAAAGTGTGTTGAAGGTCTCTTGGAGGTCTACGATATGGTCCGATGTTGCATGACTCTTGACTAGCATGTCATCTATATATGCCTCCATGTTCTAGTCGATCTGGTTTTTTAAGATCTTGTTCACCAGCCTTTGGTATGTGGCCCCAATATTTTTCAGACCAAAGGGCATATCCTCTAACAAAAGGGCTCACGATCAATAATAAAGGCTATTTTCTCCTTGTCTTCAGAAGCTATCTGGATTTGATTATAGCTAGACAAAGCATCAATGAAATTGAGGAGCTCATGCCCTGAAGTAGCATTGACTAGTCGATCGACTCAGGATAGCGGATAGCTGTCTTTTGGGCAAGTCTTGTTCAAATTAGTGAAGTCGATATACATGCACCAGTTTTCATTCACTTTCTTTGCTAATATGATGTTTGCCAGCCAATCTAGGTACATCACTTCTCTGATGAAGCCAGCCTTGATTAGCTTATCCAGCTCTTTGGCTATGGCCTTTTGACGCTCCGAAGCAAAACTTAGCTTCTTTTGCTTTATTAGGCATGGAAATCCATCATGAGATCGGGTTGTGCGATGACAGCAAGTCGATGATGATGGAATGGTAACGGCCATACTTGCAAGAGAAGTCCTCGATTGGAGGTGGCTCCGGTGGGGATCTTCCAATGCTCAAGTCAATTTTTAATTCAACAGAAGGAAGAAGATGAGCATTTTTAAGAGAAGTGTTCGCGTACCTTGGGGTCTCTCTTTTTTCTCTTTTATAGAAGGGTCTAGAGTTTATTAGAATGGATCATGGGTTATTAGTCATGGGAGAGCAATGAGTTGTCAAAGATATTTTGCTTGCCTACTAGAATATCCTTAAGAATCATGTCAGGTATTGTCCCCTTATGGCATGTGGAGGGGACCATCTCTTAATCATATAAGTTGACAATCTGGAGCTGAGAGTGGGGACTTCAGCCTTTTGATGACTTTAAGCTCAGCCTGAAATGGGACCTTAGCCTCAGCCTTTGATGACCTTCAATTTAGCCAATATTGTAACCCTAGATTCCATCTTTTAATGACTTCAAGCTTGGCCTAAAATAGGACCTCTACTTCAGCCTTCGATGATCTTCATTTCAGCCTACATTATGATCTTGGCTTCCATCTTTTATTGACTTCAAGCTCGACCTAAAATAGGACCTCGGCCTCAGCCTTTGATGACCTTCAATTCAGCCTACATTATGATCCTAGCTTTCATCTTTTGGTGACTTCAAGCTCAGCCTAAAATAGGACCTCAGCCTCAGTCTTTAATGATCTTCAATTCAGCCTACATTATGATCCTAGCTTCCATCTTTTGATGACTTCAAACTTCGCCTAAAATAGGAGCTCGGCCTCAGCCTTTGATGACCTTCAATTCAGCCTACGTTATGACCCTGGCTTCCATCTTTTGATGACTTCAAGCTTGGCCTGAAATAGGACCTCGGCCTCAACCTTCGATGATCTTCAATTTAGTCTACATTCTCATGTCTTCGGCTGGCATAAAAATACCCTAACAATAGCCCCCCAACTTTCGAGTTTGAGCCTTGGTTCGGACAAAGGGAGTATACCAAATCTAACTTGTCGAAGACATGTCCTTTTCTATCATTTAGATTTAGAATCTTCAGATTTTTTATTGAAATTGTTTGAAGATCTTCAATTTTATCCTCAATTTTTATAGCTTAGATTTCTGCAGGCCTCAACCTTCTAAAGTCAAATTTTTGTACATATTAGCATTCTGAACTCGGATTTCTATAGATCTCTATCTTCTAAGGTTGGATTTCTACACATGTTAACATTCTGAGCTCGAACTTCTATAGATCTCGATCTTCTAAGATCAAATTTCTGCACATGTTAATATTCTAAGCTTGAATTTCTACAGACCTTGATATTTAATCTTATGATTAAAAATTGAAGGCCTTCACCCTCGTTAAGATGATGTTAAACTCCTGTTTAAGAACTGGAGGTTTTCATACCCCTCATAAGGATCTTTATCCATGTCAGGATGAGGCTCTCCTTCTATTTTTGACATGGTTGGCTTTTTTTTCTTGTTAGAATGAGGTCCTTCTCCTATTCTTAATAAGGTTATTGAGGCATAAAAGAACCATTGAGAGGGCCTTTTCCCGTTAGCTTCAGTTTAAGAATTGGAGGCCTTCATTTTCCTCATAAATATCTTTATCCACGTCAAGAATAGGATGTTGACTTTTACCATTATTAGGATGAGATCCTCCTCCTATTTCTAACAAGATTACTAGGACACGAAATGGCCATTGAGAGGATCTCTCTCCATTACCTCCTATTTAAGAATCGGAGGTCTTCATTTTTCTCATAAGGATCTTTATCCACGTCGGGATGAGGTTCTCCTCCAGTTCTTGACATGGTTGGCTTTTTACTCTTATTAGAATAAGATTCTCCTCCTGTTCCTAGCAAGATTGCCAGGATATAAAAGGACCATTGAGAGGGCTTCTCCCCATTACCTCTTCTTTAAGAATCAGAGCTCTACATTTTTCTCATAAGAATCTTTATCTACGTCAGGACGAGGTTCTCCTTCTGTTCTGAACATGGTTGATTTTTATCCTTGTTAGGACAAGGTCCTCCTCTTATTCCTAATAAGATTGCTGAGGTATAAAAGGGCCATTAAGAGGGCCTCTTTTCATTATCTCCTATTTAAGAATCGAAGGTCTTCATTTCTCTCATAAGGATTTTTATCCATATTAGGATGAGGTTCTCCTCCTGTTCTTGATGTGGTTGGCATTTTATCCTTATTAGGATGAGGTCCTTCTTCTATTTCTAACAAGATTGCTGGGGCACAAAGGACCATTAAGAGAGCCTCTCCCCGTTATCTCCTATTTAAGAATTGGAGGTCTTCATTTCTCTTATAAGGATCTTTATCAACGTCAGGATGAGATTCTCCTCCTACTCTTGACATGGTTGGTTTTTTAACCTTGTTAAGATAAGGTCCTTCTTCTGTTCCTAATAAGATTGTTGGTGCATAAAAAGGTCGTTGAGAGGTCCTCTCCCCATAATCTCCTCTAGTCGGCCTTTGTTGGTTGATGTTCTTATTAGGTTTGTTTCCTCGGCCTTCTTTCTAGGATTGGACTTCTTCTAATTGGGTTAGCTTCTTCGGTATTGATTTTATTTTATCTTTTTTTTGGACTTGATAGCTCGACCTCAATCATGATTTTGACTTCGACTCGGCTATGAATTAAACTTTAGCTTGTCTTTGATTTTGTCTTGAATCTGACCTCAACCTAGCTTGGGTTTTGACCTTAGTTTGGTTTGGGATCTAACTTCAGCTTGGCTTAGGTTTTGACCTCGGATTGATCTTTTGATGAGCTCAGCTTACTGAGATTAGGTTCTATTGGCCTTGGATTTGTATGATCTTTACCTCAAATTTGTTTTGCTTATACCCCGGATGGGTCTTAAACTTGACCTCAGATTTATCTTGAGCTTGACCTTAGATTGGTCTAGATTCTAACTTCAGCTTCAACATTTATTTTCACTTTAGATTCAGCCTTAATTTCTTGAACTTAGTCTTAATTGGCTTTGGGTTCGACCTTGGTTTTGGTGTCCTATAGTCCTGCAAGAAAGAAAAGAATAAAAAAATAATAATGGATAGAAGTTTAAAAGTCTGTTACCATGAGTTCTTTGTTTGGGAGATCTTGGGTTCTGTTTAACCCGCTCTTATTATTTGATTTGTGCTTTTATCTTGGATTGCTCTAGTTTGGATCAAACTTCGTCTTCTTCTCCTTCTCCTCTTTATTTTTCTTTTCTCTTTTTTGTGTGTGTGTACTAATTTGGTTTTGATAGGTCAAATTCATAGAGCCGCATGCAAAAGTTAGGGCTTTTACAGGTGGCTTTGGAGTTGCTCCCAGTCAGCTTTGACTATTTGATGTGAGATGTGCATGGGAGGACTTTAGAAAAAGTCAAATAGATACTTGTGTGGGGACTTCGACCACATTTGGAGTGCATGGACCTTGGCATGGGGGACCTAGGCTACGTTGGGAGCGCACAGACCTCATGAGGACCTCGGCATCGCATGCACGAGGACTTCGAGGGTCGCTTGGACATGTGAGGAGAAGGTCAGCACCACTGAGAGGGCTTTGGCTGCACCTGGACATGCAGGGAGAAGGTCAGCGAAGGGCAGGACACCAGGACATGTGCAGGTGCAGGGGAGAAAGGATTGGTTGGAGGGCTTGTTCTTAACTCCTCTTCCTATTCCTTTTTTCTTTCTTTCGTTCTTTTTTTTTTCTTTTGGGAAGTGATGGGTGCTGCCTAAGATTGTGAAGGAGGACCTCGACACCACTGGGATCATGAGGGAGATCGATGCTAGCTGAGATTGCGATGGAGAAGAAGGCCTACACCATTGCAGGCCATGCCTAGGAGTGCGGGGGAGGAGATCGGCGAGAGTCATCACAGGCCACGCTTGGAAGCACGGGGGAGGAGTACATCGGCACATTGCAGGCTACACCTAGGAGTGCAGGGGAGCATCTTGGCGATGGCTAGGGGCACATGGGGAGGAGAAGGTCGGTCGAAGGGGTCGCCCGGCATGCGGGAAAGGAAAGATCTGTTGGAGCCATCATGCGGGGAAGAATGAAGGTTGATCGGAGGTCATTCAAGCATGGGCTTGGTCGAGGCCGGCTGGAGTCATAGTGGATTGCACCTAGGAGTGCAGGGAGGATCGACTGGAGGAGCTTGAGCACGAGCTTGGTGGAGGCCAGCTGAAGCTGCAATGGATTGCGCTTGGGAGTGAGAAGATTGGCCGAAAATTGTCAGTTGTGCTTGGGGTCGAGAAGGTCCATCGAAAATTGCTGGTTGTGCCTAGGGGTTAGAAGGTCAGAGGGGTCATCGCGAGGAGGATATCGGCTAGAGGTCGCACGGGTGCGAGGGTGGTGGATGTCGATGGATGCATTAGGGCTGGGGAGAGGCCTGTGGATATAGATCCTACCCCTCCTTCTTCTTCATCTATTTTTTTTTTGTTGTTTATTTTCTCATTTTTTTTTAGGAAATTGGCACTACCTGGGATCGTGAGGAAGATTGGTGGAACACACACGTGAGAAGGACATCGGCTAGTTGGATCGTCTGGGCTTGGGAGAGGCCTGTGAACACTGACCCCTCCCCTCTCTTTCTTCTAAAAGTCAAAGTTTGAGTAGATCTACTGATAGCACTGGAACGAGATGAGCCAAATGTAATTACATGTAGTAAGAACTAAAGTAACATTAAGAGCATATAAGATTTTGATGTTAAGTCCAACTGAGAGTGAGAAACCACTTGAGGTAATAAGAGATGGAACAAAATTAATAGTATTTAGAGTACCAATGATAAGTCCAACATATGGTGCACCATAGTAGTTGAACTTTTGGATCTATATATCCCATTTAATAGAGCGACATATGAGAAGTAATAAATAGTTGCAGCAGTATCTAAGAAAATGGCACATCCCTAACAACAACTTATTTAAGAGTGGATAACCTTAGCTTGAAGAATATAGCTCTAATATGACTTAAATAGGAAAATTTTGTGACCCATGGAAATAATGAATAGAAATAATATCATAGTCTCGAATGAGGATGTAATAAGTATAACAGTAGGTTAATGCCAAAGTAACCGTCAATATAGGAAAGCCTTTCTTCGCTCTCCTCTAACGTTTTATGATACCACTCCATTTTTTCCACCTCTCCTAGGACCTTAGTTTCTCCATTTCATTTTGGATTTTAGAGGTTGTTTTTATTTTGCCCAGCATATCAGAACATAAATGAAGATCCCTCTTCTAATGTTTGATTCAATCTAGAACTCAAGAGAATGGATGAAAAATCAAGAACATAATATGACTAAAAAATTTGCACAATTATATTTCTTATTTGAATCCTATGATATTTTTGATAGTTCGGATCATCTTTGTTATGATTTTGTTCTTCGTTTGGATCTTTTTCTCCGATTGAAATTTCTTCCACATTTGGATCCTTCCAGTTTGAGCTTGGATAAGACCTGTTGAAGATGGATGCTGAATCTCATTGGTATTAAAGCAACGTGATGAAGCTTCTCTCATTGGATGCTCATTTTCTTCCATAAATGGGCTCAAAGTTCTTTCCTCTGGTACCATCTATTGGCATGAAAATCCATCTCGAGATCGGGTTGGCTAAAGTTACGTGAGGATGGCAAGTCGACAATGATGGAATGATGGTGACCGCACCTACAAAAGAAGTCCTCAACCAGAGGTGGCTCTGATAGGGACCCTCCAACGCTCAAGTCAGTTTTACATTCAACAAAAGGAAGAAGATGAAAATTTTGTAGAGAAGAGTTCACATACCTTGGGGTTCCTCTTTTTTCTCTTTTATAGAAGGGTTTGGAGTTTATTAGGAAGGATCGAAGGTTGTTAGTCATAAGAGAGCAATGAGTTGTCAAAGATATTTTACTTGCCCACTAGAATATCCTTAGGAATCGTGTCAAATATTGTTCCCTCATGTCATGTGGGGGGGACCATTTCTTAATCATATGAGTTGACAATCTAGAGTTGAGAGTGGGGACTTCAACCTTTTGATGACTTTAAACTTAGCCTGAAATAGGACCTCGGCTTCAACCTTCGATGACCTTCAATTCAGCCTATATTATGACCCTGACTTCTATCTTTTGATAACTTCAAGCTTGACCTGAAATAAGTTCTTGATCTCAGCCTTCGATGATCTTCAATTCAGCCTACATTATAACCCTGGCTTCCATCTTTTGATGATTTGAAGCTTGATCTGAAATAGGACCCCGACCTTAGCCTTTGATGACCTTCGATTTAGGCTACATTATGATCCTGACTTCCATCTTTTGGTGACTTTAAGCTTGGCCTGAAATAGGACCTCGACCTTAGTTTTTGATGATCTTCAATTTAGCCTACATTATGACCATGGCTTCTATCTTTTGATGACTTCAAGCTCGGCTTGAAATAGGACCTCGGCCTTAGTCTTTGATGACCTTCAATTTAGCCTAAATTGTAACCCCGGCTTCCATCTTTTGATGACTTCAAGCTTGGCTTGAAATAGGACCTTGGCCTCAACCTTTGATGATCTTCAATTCAGCCTATATTCTCATGTCTTCAACTGGCATAAAAATACCCCAACAGGTTGGATCCACCTTTAGGTAGTGGACATCACTTCTGGGTTAATCCCAGGCATGTCCATTACTGACTAGGCGAAAAGATCCATGTTTGCCTGCAAAAAAGTGATCAATTGGTTCTTTATTACCTAGTCAAGGCATGAGCCGACCTTCATGATTTGATGAGGGTTCTCCTTCCTCAATGGAATTTTTAGGAGTTCCTTAGATGGTTGGGCACATTCCTCAACCTAGTCATCTCGAGCATCTAGTCCTATTAGGAGTTTGAGTTAGGTCTCCACTTAATCTTTCGCTTGAAGTTTGGCAACAAAGCACTGACGAGCCATAGTTTAATTGCCTCGAATTTGTTCTACGCCATTTATTATTAAGAATTTGACCATCAGGTGATAGTTAGATGCCACGACTCTTAATGTCCAAAGACTGGGTCGTCCGAGGATTGCGTTGTAAGCCGAGGAGAGCTTTACAATGAGGAAGTCTACATGAATCATCACTTGCTGAGGTGGGGTACCCATTGTGACAGGTAGCTTGATTATTCCTTCTAGTATTACCAAGCTTTCAGAGAAACATTGGATCGGCATGTCAAATCTACTCAACTGATTAGAAAAAAGTTTCATTAGGGAAAGAGAAAATTACAAAATATCGATCGAGCTTCCATTATCAACAAAAAATACGGTGTACACTGTAATCATCAATATTGATAGTTACAACCATGGCATGATTATGCGGCTATTGTACACCTTCTACAACTTGCTCGATGAAGGTGATGGCATCTCTGAGCCTATCCTCAAGTCTAGGCCTCTTCGCCACCATTGATTCAAACGACTCTCCAGTTATCATGTGGATTTTGCCTCAAAGGGGTTGCTCTTCTGCCGCCGCTAGCTCCTCCATCTCTAGTACTGGTGTAGGCATCGGATGCTGATGTTGGTGAGGTGGTTGTCGAGCTCTTGGAGGGGGTCAGCATGGAGGAGTTCTTCCTCGAATGAAATGGTTCAGCCTTCCCTCCTAAAAAAGCCTTTCGATTGCATCATGGAGAAGGCAATCCTTAGTGTCGTGATCATGGTCACAATAGTAAAAGCAATACCTCATAGAATTATAGCATTTAGGCTTCATCTGCATCTTCGAAGGTTAAGGAAGCTTGGCTTAAATTTCCATCAAAACCTCTTCCCAAGTGGCATTCAGGGGCGTATATGAAGGAACTTCTAGTTCCTGGGCTGTAGGATTGATCTGATCTGATCAGATCTAAGGTAAAATTTTAAAATATTTTTCTCTAATATCTAATCAAATTTGAGAGTTCTCATATCTGATTAGATTGATCTAAATTTACAAACTAAAAATAAAATTAAACTAGTAACATCTAATGTTATCTTATCGGGTAAACCGTTTACCCTATCGATGATCTGATAAAGCTTGAGGTTCTGGTGCTAGATGCGCACGTGCCTGGCCTCTATCAAAGTCCACTCTGGTTAGATCTAAAGGTCTTCTCCTTTTAGATCTAATCTCCAAATATCAAATCTAGAATTAATCTAGGGTGCCTTGGATCTAATCTCTGGCAGCAGCACATCCGTCTCTCGATCAGGAAATTATCAGTGCAGCCTTTGTAGGATTAGCAACCCAACTCTTGTTCGCTGATTTGCCCAACTCCTTGGGTGTGAGAAGAAGGAGAGGAGTAGGAAGAGATGGCATGGAGGTAGAGAAACTGGTAGAGCCTAGGAGTGGGATCATGGATTAATTAAATAGCTTCGATCTAGGTCCTTTTTATAAAGCACATGAAACCCTAGAATCCTATAGCCTTAAGCAAACACTTTGCTTAAAGTAGAAGGACTCCCTAAGTTTCTCCATGCTACATTTGAAAATAAATCCTCATTTTTTCATATAAAATAGAGGAAATTATGGCACCAAATAATTTTGGATAATATAAAGATGGCGTAGATAATCTCTTCCCTAAGTTTGAACCGTTCAAACTTTAAATCCATTCAAATTTCTTTGAATGAGGGATTCCTCATGCTTATCCAAAGTGGACGCACGCCAAAGAGAGGGTCGTGTACCAATCTAGGGCTCTCTTTCTCATGTAAATCCCTCTAGAGGAATGTGACCCAAGAAAAATCCTTGGGGGCATGCGCTAATCTCTTCTTTCCAGCAAAATGGGTCAATGTTTGACCCTTGTCCTGTTCCCACCTGATGGGATTAAGATAAGCCCTAAATAGGTCAGGAAATGCCTTGATCTGACAAAGATAAGCTCCAATCAGACCAGGACAAACCCATATAGGGTTTTTGGATGAGCCAAATCTAATTTGACTCAGTTGAGATAAACTAAAAAGACAACAGAAGGAGAAAGTCAGGTCCAATCATGTGCTAGCATGATTTTCTTGAACCTGATTAGATCTAATCCAAATCAATCGAACTAGAATAGCCTAATTGATGACATCTAGATCCAAACCCTTATTAGTGTGACCTAATTAAGTTCAATTCTATGTGGTAATGGGATATGTCGCAATCTCCATCATCGACATCATCGAAATACCTTTCGATGGACTAGAATTTTTCTGATTCGCCCAATTAGAATCATCGATCACCAAGATAATTCTAATTGATCCCAAAATCCACCAGTGACACCTAGCAGTATGTGGTCGCAATCCATCAAAATTGAATATGAACCTCTTTGTGCAGCTATCCGTATGATTGGGTTCTTCTATCATGAACCTTGATAGGATCAAGGTCAAGGTGAACTCGTCAGACCTAACGCTCGTCATTAGAGTGTCGTCATTCATTATATTAGAGTGTCGTATTATATAATTTTAAAATTTAATGCCCATCTTCATCATTCATTATCTAAATAATTATATTAAAATGTCATCGCAAAAGGTCGCCTCGATCCGATGTTCCTAGCTTCGTCGATCAGAAAAATTTGATTTCGATGACCATGAATGACGATGCGATGATCTTATAGATGGAGATCTTCGATGGATCCAAAAACCTATAACGATGATCTCAGTGATGTTTGTAGCATACTATCAAAATTTTACTTCAATCGAATATCATTATCTTGGTCAATTTAGTATAGATTAGTTTCGATCGTTAAATGATAAACGATTGATCAAAGGACCAAATGGTGTCTAATTATAAGATATTTTTTTTATAAATGATCTTGACTACTAATTTAATTATATTTTATGGTGGTGATTATAAAATTCAACACATGAGATGAAGAACGATCTAAAATTATACGTCTCCTGATAATCATTCTAAAACTTCACTAATTATTATGCTTCTGCTTTTACAATATCTACTTAATATGAACAGTTTGTACAAAAATAATTTAAATTTTACTATCATCATCATATAAAATATTTAAAATTATAATAAAGATCATTTAACTAAAAAAATATCTCATAATCAAACATCATTTAACCCTTTGATCATTTGTTTCTAATTTAACGATCGAAATTATTTTGTACTAAATTGACCATGATAACGATATTCGATTGAAGTGAAACTTTGATAGTATGCTACAAACATCATCGAGATCAACATTATAGGTTTTTGGATCCATCAAAGATCTTCATTTATTAGATCATCGCATCATCATTCGTAATCATCAAAATCAAATTTTTATGATCGATGAAGCTAAGATCATCGGATCGAGGCAATCTTTTACGACGATACTCTAATGATAATTATTTAGATAATGAATGGTGAAGATGGGCATTAAATTTTAAAATTATATAATATTTAAAAAAAATGAGAAAAAAATTATTTTTCACCTATGGCAGTGGTTATCAAAAATCGCTGCTATAGATAAACAAGAGCAGTTATAGAACCACTACCATAGATCTATGACAGCAGTTTTAGATAACCGCTATCATAGATCTATGGTGGCTATTCGATAACTGCTATCATAGATCTATGGCAGCAATTCGATAACCACTACCGAAGGTTAGGTTAAAAATCTTCAAATTTTTTCTTTCCTCTCGTGCGCACTTGATCTCTCTCTCTCTCCCCCTCCTCTTCATCGTCGGTGAGGCTCCTCCCACCTCGATCGATGTTGCCCCTCCTCCCCCTAACTGACGTCTCCCCTCCTCCCCCAATGGCTGGCATCCCCTCCTTCCCCCTCCGATCGGTGCCACTGCTCCTTCCCCGTCCCTCTGCACCCCCATCCCTAGCCGCCCTCCCTGCACCCCTACCCGACCCTACACCCTCCATCCGACCTCCCTCTTCGACCCCATCCCCGACCGCCCCTCCCGCCATCCCCCCCCCCACCCAGCCCCCCACCCCTCCAACGAACCCCCCTGCACCCTCACTCGGCCCCCCACAAAACCCCACCCACCCCCCTGCCCCTCCATCTGACCCTCCCTCGGTCTCTAGTGAAACCCCCTCCGACGAACCCCCATCGGAACCTCCTCGACCCCCATGAAATCCCACCCCCCACCACCACCACCATTCTGACCCTCCCCGATCGAGTTGTGAAGCCTCCTTCGGCAACCTCGCCACTTTGCCCCCTCCCCCTAGCCCCCATCCCCGACCGCCCCTGCTCTCTCTTTCTTTTTCCTCTTTTTCTCTCCTCTCTATCTCACTATCTTATTTTTGTTTCGTAGATTACCTTTAGTACCATCATCCTCCTCTAGCATCATCGCCAGCGATCCTCGAAGCTTTTGATATAATCCACTCTCTATAGCCATAGGTATAATTTTTTTTAATTTTATAATATTATTTATTAATTATGTATATTTATAATAATTTATAGAATATTTATAATAGATATTATAAATATTTATTAAAAATATTATAATTATCTGTATGCCATAATTTTTGGATCATGTCATGGCGGTAGCCTTGGGCCGTGCCATGTCGGCGGTTATAGACTAGATCTATCAACGGGTTGGATTCGGATCAAAACCTAGATATTCATATTCGGACCCAATTTTAATTACTAATACTGGATCCGAATTCAAATACCCGATGGAGCTGTACTTGAGAGAGGAAGGGAGGGATCTGACCTCGCCACCATCATTGGGAGGGAGGGGGCCCGACCTCGCCAACGAGAGAGATCGAGAGAGGGAGAGTGGGAGATCGAGAGAGCGATAGAGGGAGGAAGAGGGTCCAGCCTTGTCGACGAGGGAGGAAGAGGAAGAGGAGGAGGGATGGGGTCCAGCCTTGTCGATGAGGGAGATTGAGAGAGTGAGAGAGGAAGGGATGGGGTCCGACCTTATCGACGAGGGAGATCGAGAGAGAGAGAGAGGAAGATCGAGAGATGAAAAAGCTGGGAGGGTGGGATTCGGCCTTGCCGTCATCGTCGATGAGAGAGATCGTGAGAGGGAGAGAGGGAGTGATCAAGGGGATGGCATACAGTCAAGCCAGCTTGAATACGTAGCCGAGCTGGCTCAAGCTATGATCAAGCCGGCTAGGGGAGGACCCTAGTCGGATGTCTCAAGCATGGAGCTAGCTATCTTAGGCACGGAGCCAGCTCGACTTTTAAACGAATAGAATTTGATATGTCACGATGTTATATTGATTAATATTCATTAATATTGTAGGTCACGATGGCATCGAAATGCCATTTAGCTTTCATCCCTGCCTCTCGATGGGTTACGTGCAGTTCAACATTCGAGGAGCAGTCGGAGCATACTCCATCCACCTCGACATTGACTGTTCAGGGATCTTCACCATCGACATCTACTCCATCAATGGCATCTAGTCCATCGACAGCTGAGCCTCTATCATCGCAGGCATCTAAGTGTACGTTTTTAGTATATTAGCACAACTTTATTATTTATATAGTATTTGTACACTTATATATTTGCATAACGTATTTGTATTGCAAGTGCATCATCCAGCCAGATATTTTATAGTCCCACATGTATGGCACAAGTGTGGAGCCGCCAGCATCAAGTGATGCTATAGTATGATGCAGAGGGAACACCAGTAGGGGAGACCGCATGGGAGATGCATTCCTTTTTTGGAGTGCTTATGAGGCGATCGGACATCATTTTCGTAGAGCCCAGAGACTGGTGTTTGATGGATGCTACCGTCAGGGATCGAATATAGGAGGAGATATGGGTAAGTACCGGCATCTTAGTTATATTTATGCATTTTATATGTTTACACTATATATGTTTGATTAGAATAATTTTGTAACTGATTTTTGATAAATTTATGCAGAAGAGGTACGACTTCTTCGATCACGAGAGGGATCGAGATGCCCGACTGAAGAAGATCGAGAAGTTGTACTGGAGCTACAAGGTCAAGCTTCATAGAGGATGGCTCGAGCACCAATGAGACACTCTAAAGGAGCTTGTTCCTTGGACACAGGACTATCCTCCGAGTCAGTGGGAGAGGATGGTTAGACACTGAAGGAGCCAGAAGTTCGAGGCAAAATTTCTAACTTTTAAATTTTTTAAAATGCTTAAAATTTTATTTAAATATGTTTTAAATATTTATTATTTATTTAAATACTTATTAGACTACCTCCCATCAAAATTGGAAGAATTATGCAGCCTAGGAGTATATGCACACTCTAGGCCACGAGTCTATGGCCAGTCATGTGCATAGAGAGGTAATTAATTCTTAATCTTACTAGATAAATTAAATTCATATTTTTTATCATCTTTTTGATAAATTTATTCTTTGTTATAGCTGATGAGAGATGGAGTGATGTCCAGTCGTAGCAAAATCTTTCGATCCAATCGCATGGACAAGATGGGCAGATCGATGAACGTCGCGATCGGGCATATTTTTGTAAGTATTAAATATATTAGTATATATGATTAGTATTATTATATTTCTTATAAAATTTTATTTTAATTTATAATTATAGAATTAGTTAGATGCAGTCGCAAGTGAGGGCCTGGATACCATTGGGCCCCATGACCATCTATCTCAGGTCTTAGGGCCTAAGCACTCTGGGAGGATCTAATGCAGGCCTCGACACATGCCGATGATCTACTAGTCCGAGGCGAGCATCTCCTCACAGACTTTCGGTGTCGTCAGTTGGGAGGATCTTGAGGAGGCGTTGGCATGGACAGATCATGCTGCGACATGGGCAGATCGGATTGAGGAGCGCGCATCTCATCTGAAGGACATCGTGAGAGACATGATGTCAACGCTCAATGCACATTTTTGAGTCACGAGCATCGAGGATATGTTGCTCTGCATTTCAGCTTCAGCTCTGGCTCCAGCTCCAACTCTAGCTCTAGCTTTTGGTGATGATGACGACGATGATGATATAGATTTAGGAGACTTTTGATGTATTTTATTTTTTATAAAAAATATTATAATAAATTTTATTCAATAATAAAATTTTAGTATTTCAGAATAATTTTTATGTTTATTATATTTTTTTATGTTATATATCTATATTTATCAAATAAAATATATAAAAAATAAAAATTTTATTTTTTTAATTATTTAAGATCTACAGTAGTGGTTTTATAATCATTGCCATATCCATGCCAATCGTTGCCATAGGTCTGATGCCAACCACTACACTAGACCTATGGCAGCGGTTAAAAAATTATTTCTATAGATTACCTATGGCAGTGGTTGTGTAACCGCTGCTATAGATATCCTATGGCAGCGGTTACATAACCACTGCAATAAGTCGATCTATTGTAATAATTTATAAACTGCTGTAATAGATAAACTATGGTAGCGGTTCCAACAATTGCTGTAATAACCACTGCCATAGAGCTACGACAACGACCACAGTGACAGTGGTTTAACCGCTGCCATAGTCTATGATAGCGATTATTTGGGTAATCGATGTCGTAGCCTTTTTTTATAGTAGTGAATCAAAAAATCAGACACACAATTGCAGCATCAAACTACTCATCAACGAGAAGGTAGACTTTCTTATGACTGCTCAAAGTGGTCACGCTCAGTACCCTTGTTCTTAATAAGTAGTTATACCCTTGCTCCGATGTCTATATACCATAGACTCAAGACCCTAAGAAAGTGATTGTATACCGATCTTCTAGATTGATCATCATCCTCATGATGATCTTACGATCGAAAGTAGTTTATGAGTTAATTATGATAATACATGTCTTAAATTCTTAACTCTTAAGAATATATGTTATCATATCTGTTAACTCAAAGGATGTATCATAGATACTTAAAATACATAATCTGATTAAAAATAATTTTTTTATTAATTTTAAGTTAAAATTATAAAATTATCCCTAGAATGTATTTTACATATTTTGGCCAATCTGGCTTCTAAGACACTCATCTAACAAACTCTCACTTATCCTAAAGCCAATTGGCTACAATCTAGGTCATATCTTCTCAAGGTGGGTTTCGATCTTCTGTTGGCTCAACGACTTCATCAGTGAGTTAGTCGTATTATCTATGGTGTCGACTCTCTTAACCTTGACATATTACTTCTCAAGATAATCATGGATTAGATGGAATCATCACTCGATATGCTTGGATTTTTGGTGAGACCTCAACTCCTTAGCTAAGGCTATTGCAACATTGTTATCACAGTATAGAGGGACGGCATCTGATGGCATCACTCCAAGCTCCATGGTGAATTTCTTGAATCAAAATACCTTCTTTGTAGCTTTCAAGGTAGCGATATACTTTGCTTCCATGATGGAGTCTGTTATCATGGTCTGCTTGGAACTCTTCCAGCTTACAGCACCACCACTGCACAAGAATGGACTACCAGATGTCGATTTTCGATCATCTATATCAGACATAATGTTTGAATCTGTATACCCCTGGACATGAAGTTCTCCAATACCAAAGATCAAAAACATATCCTTAGTCTTTCTCAAGTACTTAAGGATATATTTTATAGAAGTCCAGTGCTTTTCACCTGGATTCGATTGATACTTGCTTGAGACACTCACAGCATAGGGAATAAAGATCGTGTACATGGCATGGCATACATGAGGCTCCCTATTGCTGAAGCATAAAGGATCTTACTCATGTGTTCAATCTCCTTAAGTGTGTTGGGACACATCTTTTTGGAGAGATGAATACTATGTCTGAATAGCATTAGTTCCCTCTTAGAGTTTTTTATGCTGAACCTCTTCAGCATCTCCTCTATGTACATCTTCTATGAAAGACCTAGCATCCTCTTCGATCTATCCCTATATATCTTAATTCCTAAAATGAAGGATGCTTCTCCTAGGTCTTTCATAGAAAACTCTTTCGACAACCTCACATTGACCGAGGTCAACATGTGAATGTCATTTTTAATTAGGAGAATGTCATTCACGTACAATATGAGGAAGATAACAGTGCTTCCACTGATCTTTTTGAACACACAGGACTCCTCCTCATTTTTAATGAAATCAAATAATTTGATCACATCATTAAAATGAGCATTCCAGCTTCGAAATGCTTGCTTAAGTCCATAAATAGATCTTTGCAGCTTACAGATCTTATGATCATCATCACCAGATATGAAACCAAGTAGTTTTTCCATATAGATAATTTTCTCAAGATATCCATTTAAGAATGCATTTTCATGTCCATTTGCCAAATTTTATAATCAAAATAGGCTGCAATAGCAAGCAATATGCGGATGGATTTAAGCATGGCCATTGGCAAGAAGGTATCCTGGTAGTCAATGCCTTCGCACTGACTATATCCTTTCGCCACTAGCCTAGCTTTGAATATCTCTATATTTTCATCTACACCTATCTTTTTCTTGAAGATCCATTTACACCCAATAGGTACTATACCTTCAAGTGGATATACCAAAGTCCAGACTTGGTTCGAGTGCATTGAGTCAATCTCTGACTTCATTGCTTCTCGCCATTTCTCGAAGTTGATATCTGATATTGCTTCATCATAGATTTTTGGATCATCTCCATGAACCCCATTTCTTATAAGGAATATTTTCTCTACATCCTCTAAAATAGTATCTAAGTACCTCTCAGGAGGATAGAAAATTCTATTTATCCTATGAGGTGGAGGAGATAGTGTGTGGATTGGCTCAAACTGACTAGGTTCCATAGGTTTCTTGGCTCGTTGCTCTTCGGAGACTTTCTCCTCGTTCCTAATCTATCTTCCATTGCCACCATCTTGAATAAACTATTTTTCAAAAAAAATGATGTGTCGACTCATAATCATATTATGGTCTTCCGATAGATAGAAGTAATATCCTAACGACTCTTTAGGATATTCGATGAACCAAGCTCTAAGGGACCTTGACTCTAACTTGTCTACCTACTATCTCTTGACATAGATCGGACAACCCCAAATTTTGAGATGACTCAGACTTAATTTCTTACCATGCTATATCTCATATGGTGTGGTAGGAACAGTTTTAGATAGAATCTTATTTAATAAATGAATGGCTGTCATTAAACTATGTCCCTAAAGAAATTTAGGAAGATTCGCGAAGCTCATTATGGATCAGACTATATCTAATAGGGTTTGGTTTCTCCATTCTGAAACATCATTGAGTTGAGGCATTTCAGGTGGAGTCCATTATGAGAATATGCCATTATCCTTGAGATAGTTCAAAAATTCTTGACTAAGGTATTCACCTCCTCGATCTGATTGAAGAAGCTTAATGAGCTTTTTGGTTTGGTTTTCCACTTCATATCTAAATTTGTTGAGCTTTTCAAAGGCTTCAGACTTGTGTCGCATCAAGTACACATATCCGTACGAAGATAGATAATCGATAAAGGTGATGAAGTAGAAAAAATTACCTCTAACCAGTACATCAAATGAGCTGCATACATCTATATGTACTAAGGCAAGTAGGTTTGTGGCCCTTTTCCCATATCCTATAAAGGATAGCTTGGTCATCCTTTCCTAAAGACATGATTCACAAATCGAATATGACTCGAAAGTCAACGGACCCATTAATTTGGATTTCTTTAATTTGTTAATCCTGTCTTTAGCTATATGACCTTGCCTAAGGTGCCACAGATATCTTTTGTTGGTATTATTTCTAGGTTGTTTTAATCCTATGGCATTCACGTTTTGCTCGACATTAAAAATAGAAATATCTACATGTAATTGATAGAGACCGTTAATTAAGAAACCATTTGCAATTTTATTTCTTTCATAAAAAATTATACAGTGGTCCTTAAAGAAAATAATTACATAATTTTTTATGCTAAACATGAATAGAAATCAAATTTCTACTTGCAGCAAGCACAAAATAACAATCTCTAAGAACTAAGACTAATCTAGATGGTAGTCGAAGAGGATAGGTTTTCATGACTACAGCAGCAACTCTTGCTCTATTTCCAACGTGCAGGATCATCTCACTATCCCTTAGCCTCCTACTATCCTCAAGATCCTACATAGAAGTGCATAAATGAGTATTAGAACTAGAGTCAAGCACCCAACTAGATGTAGAAGAAATTGTAAGATTAGTCTCAATGATAAGCATACCTCTAGAAGATCCTCCTTCCTTCTTGTTCTTCAGGCTGGTCAAGTAAGCAGGGCAGTTTTACTTTCAATTGCCGTCGGTGTTACAATAGAAACATTTTTTTTTATCCGCGGCCTTCTTCTTCGGCTCATCCTTCTTCTATTTTTTCTACTTCTTCGCAAACTTCTTTTTCTTTCCAAAAGATTCTCTTGGAAGAAGTCCACTCCATAGCTAAAACTAAGCCCTTTGAATCTTTCAAAGTTTGCTTAGTAGTAACCAGCACATTCATTAAATCGGCCAAGGTGTATTGGAGCTTATTCATATGGAAGTTCATAACGAACAGTCCATACGAATCAGTCAAGGACTATAGGATCCATCAATCTATAGGTTCTTATCCATCAGGACACCGAGCTTCTCAAGCCCTTCTAGATCCTTGATCATCATCAGGTAATGATCTTGAACTGATTGCCCATCATATATCTACGCCTTAAAGAGTCTCCTTGAGACTTGATAATGCGCTATGTGACTTTGTTCACCAAACAACTCTTGTAAGTGAGCCAACATTTAGCATGCAGTCTTAATATCCTCATGTTGGTGCTGCAACTTATCAGACATTGAGCCCAACATGTAGCACCTGATTTTATTATCATCGTCAGACTACTTTTCATGAGATGCTTCCTGATCAGCAGTCGAATGGGCTGGGAGAGTGGAAAATTCTTGATCCAATACATAAGACAGCTTCTCAAAACTCAAAATGATTTTCATGTCTTGAAGTCAATCCATGTAATTAGGTCTAGTCAATCTATGAGTATCTAAGATTTTGGTTAGGAGGTTGGATGCAAACATTTTTCTATAGAGAGTCAAAATTTTTAGTTAGACTTATAATTTGACTTAACCAATTTATTTAGAAATTTTATTTTTTAAATAAATTTAGGCTCTCACTATTTTCTTTGGTTTCTACACTTTCTTACCAGAGATGCAAAAGTCTCCATAATTAATGACTTTTAGTGAATGGTGCGATCCCACCGACTGGCTTACCACCTCATCTAATAATTATTGATGATGGGTCAGCTAATGGATGGACAACCCTTGTCCAATATTTCTTCAAATATGGTGCACCCAAATGCGATCTCTAATTCATGAAGCTCACCATGTCCGAAATATTACTATAATCTTTAGTTAAGCTAGATCCATTATTTGCATGAACTGGATTCTTGATTGAGACGCTCACTGTATTCAGAATATTAAGCCCAACCCATGCTCCAATCCATAGCATCCAATGTCTAATAAATGTAGTTCCATCTTTCTGGTGCAACTGAACCACTATATCTAGCCGAGAACAATCAATCCTGAGAAAGACCTGCACAACCATAATAGTGGAAGACCTATTGACTTAATATTTACTTTAGAAAAATTTGATTTAGGTCTCTTAGACTCGACTTAGTCATAATGTTATGACTAACCTGATGGCATAGCTTAGCTCAAATTGTTAGCCATCTAAAACCAAAATTGGGTTAACCCAATCAGCCAGGTAAGTGAGATCGATAGGAGGGATATGCCATTAACTCACCATGAATGCATTCAGGTCAACTAGCTCCTAATTAAAGACCATCGATCGTATCTGCCAAACTTACGTTAGACACCGACTTATCTGACCAGAATTGATCGGGTTAGCCTATAATCCAAGCTTGAACCATGGAGCCAAATTAGGTCTTAAAGTGGTCAACCACATGTGATTATTAGTCGACCTTGACCAAGACTTACATCTAATGGGCTGATCAAATCTAAGCACTTTTGATCCCACCTAACCAACTCTTGATTCGGTTTGATCAACAGCTTGACTTAATTAAACTACCCATACCCAAACCCATATTTTATGAAGGTATCTTAGATCTAAAAATTCATAATTTTTAGACCTAATTAATTTCATAAACTTAATTCTTAATTCAGTCAAAACATGATTCAAGATCAAAGCATATAAAGATTCTAGGATTTCAGATCTAGGATTTTGTAGAAAAGTAAGTTTTTAATTTTTTATTAAGGGCAAACGCGAAGCATCTCTATACACTATAAGAGCATCCCATCGAATGGAAAGAGAAGGCCTTTAAACCCTTCTTACTCTTATGACTGGATGGCCAAGGGGAATGCCTTAATCAAAAATGTAAACTACACTATAAAATAATTAGATCTAATGCATATAACTTTTATACGATTTATGATCTAATCTACATATGCTTTGCATACATCTCATGTATAAAATTTTATCATATAAATTCATGTTTCATATCTGATTACATCTTATGTAATATCTAAAAATAAAAATTTAAATGATCGTGTCATAAAAAAATTTAATCTAGACTATTCATAGCATAGATCTTTAGAGCTAGTCTAGACATGCATCACATATATCACATATATGAAAATTTTAGATGCATCTACTTATTTTAAATCTAATAACATCATATGTAATATCTGAAATCTAAATCATCAGATCATAAAAAAAATTCAGATGAAAATAAATAAGATATAGAGAACTGCAAATGCAGCTTTGATACTAGTTGAAGGAACTTCTAGTTCCTAAGCTACAGGATCGATCTGATCTAAGGTAGAATTTTAAAATATTTTTTTCTAATATCTGATCAGATCTGATTAGATTAATCTAAATTTAAAAACTAAAAATAAAATAAAACTAGCAACACCTAATACCTAATGTTACATTATTAGGTAAACCATTTACCCTGCCAATGATCTGATGAAGCTTGAGGTTTTGGTGCTAGCCGCACACGCGCCCGACTTCTACTGGAGTCCACTTGGGTTGGATCTAAAGGTTTTCTTCTTTTGGATTTGAACTCCAAATACAAGATCTGGAATCAATCTGGGGCACCTTGGATCTAATCTCTAGCAGCGGCACGTCCATCTCTCGATCAGGGAATTGTTAGCACAGCCTTTGCAGGATCAGCAACCCAACTCTTGTTCGCTGATTTGCCCAACTCCTTAAGCATGAAAAGTGGGAGAGGAGTAGGGAGAGATGGTCTGGAGGTGGAGAAACTGGCAAAGCCTAGGCGTGGGATCATGAATTAATTAAATAGTTTGATCTAGGTCCCTTTTATAGACCACATGAAATCCTAGAGTCCCAGAGCCTTAAGCAAACACTTTGCTTAAAGCAGAAGGACTCCCTAAGTTTCTCCACACCACATCTAAAAATAAATCCTTATTTTATCATATAAAATAGAGGAAATTATGGTGCCAAATAATTTTTGATAATATAAAGGTGGTGCAGATAGTCTCTTCCCTAAGTTTGAACTATTCAAACTTTAAATCCATTCAAACTCCTTTGAACAGGGGACTCCTCATGCTTATCCAAAGTGGGCACAAGCCAAAGAGAGGGTTGTGCACCAATCTGGAGCTCTCTCTCTTACATAAATCCCTCTAGGGGTATGGCCCTAAGAAAAATCCCAAGGGGCATGCGCCAATCTCTTCTTTCCTACAAAATGGGTTACCATTTGACCCTTGTCCTATTCCCATATGTGGGATTAAGATAATCCCTGAACAGGTAAGGACAAGCCTTGATTTGATCAGGATAAGCTACAGTCTGACTAGGACAAACCTATATAGAGTTTCTGGGTGAGTTAAATCTAATTTGACTCAGTCGAACTAAAAAGATGACAGAAGAAGAAAGTCAGGTCCAATCATGTGCTAGAACGATTTTCTTGAACTTGATTAGATCTAATCAAAATCTGTCGAACTATGTTAACCCTAAGATTGAATTTGATGATTCCAAAATGTTGAGTATAAATGATACTAATTATGTGTTTCAAGAATGCATATAGAACTTTGCAAGTGCTTAAAATGAAGAAATTATCCATAGAAAAAATTCCCTAACAAGAAGAAAAGTCAAAGAAAAGAATGATTTCAAATGCTCAAATAAAGCTCAAACAAGATGTTTTGGAAGCCTTAATGGTGGAAAAGATCATAAAAATTAAGATAGAAAAGTCCTTAAAAGTTGAAAATAAAAAGCCACTGATGGAGAAATATATGCAGAATTATTGAAGATTGAGAACTGAGATGACCCAGTGAAAAACTGAGCTGGCTTAGTACTTAGTTGGCTCAGTCTCAAAAAATAGTAAGATAGAAAGCTAATTTTTGACGTCTATCGATACTGAGCCAACCTGTTGGAAACTGAGCCAATCCAGTTGGAAACTAAGAGGATGTTAAGAATGTTGGAGAAGATTACTCTTGGAAAGCGCTCAATTCTATGTACTCTATCCCTCTCTTTTTTTTTTCTTAATGATATTCAATAACCCTCTTTTAGTTTGAAGATTTTCTCTCTTTAATCCACTTCCTTACTTTCCCATTGAGTCTCTAGCCTTTTATATACTTGAAAGTGACTGGAGAATGACTTTTGATAGTTGAAACCCTTAAAATAGCCATTGAAAGTTGTTGTGGACAAAAAGTTGAAGTTCTGAAAAACTAGCCGTTACGGTCACTGGGTTGACTCAATTTTTCATTGGGTTGGCTTAGTTTTCAATTGGATCGGCTCAGTATCAGTACACTTCAAAAATTAATTTTTTATTTTTCTATTTTTTAAGACTAAACTAAGTTTTTTATTGAGCCAGCTTTATTTTTCATTGTGTCTTCCCAGTTCTCAGCCTTTAATAATTCTGCATATATTTCTGCATGAGTGTTTTTTTATTTTCAACTTTTGAGGACTTCTTCTATCTTGATTTTTATGATCTTTTCCATCATTAAGGCTTCCAAAAATTCTTATTTGAGCTTTATTTGAGCATTTAAAATTATTTTTTTCGTTGACTTTTCTTCTTATAAGGAAATTTCTTCTATAGATAATTTCTTCATTTTAAGCATTTAAAAAGTTCTATATACATTCTTGAAATACATGATTAGTATCATTTATACTCAATATTTTAGAATCATCAAAATCAATCTTAGGATTAACAATCTCTTTCGTTTTGATGATGACAAAACCTTGAGTATATGTGCAATAAAAATAAATAATATATTTTAATGCATTTTATCAAAATATATCATGAAGTATCATGAAGTATAGATTAAACACATGAATGAATACTTCATGAATATGCTTAATTAATCTTTTAATTTATTATACATAATTAATTCATTGCACATATTTTATATACTCATTTTAAATTTATGTCTCAATTCAAATCAATGAGTATTAAGATTTCAAGCATCAAATTTATTAAGTTTCTTAAGCATTAATCCTTTCAAGCGTATACTAAATATTCCTCTCTTCTTTTTTGACAGCATCATAAAGCTCATGGAAGGGATGAAGAAAAATCATCAAAATCAATAATATAAGAGAATTGTATCAATTTAAAGATGTATTGATTTTAGAAAAATCAAGCCAAATGAATTATTTTTCTTTGAAAACTTATCTTTTGATTTAAAATACTTCATTCACTTTCAAAAATTAGATTGCATTCAAATATCAAAGGCTTTTCCTCTTTTAAATAAATATGACCTTTTTAATCAGATTTTCAAATATGCACTTTTAAGCTTCAAAAGGAATAGAGCTTTTCAAAAAATTTGATTATAAAATCAAGCGTAATATATACTTTAATATTCAATATTTTTTTAAAAAAATTTCAATCAATAAAGTTCAAAAAAGATATGTATCAAAAATATATTGAGCAAGTCAACAATAGTATTAGAGCAAAAGTAATTTTATATTGATTTCTAAATGCACATTAAAAGTTCTATATTATATTTAGATTTTTAAATAAATTTTAAAAATAAATTTGAAAGTTCATTTCTTAAAGTAGGAGTATGGTTCAAATTTATTTTGACTCCAACTAATTATCCAAAAATAAGATTGAGCAATCAAATCATGTAAGTCAAATTTCATGATTACATGAAAGCTTAAATTAAGAACACTATAAAGTAATTGGTTGAGAATTTAAGATCATCATTCAATTTCTTAATTTTCAATCAAAGCTAGATAATATTCAACAAATATCTCTCTTCCTATTTTTAAGAGTAAATGCCAGAAATTTATTACAAAATATTTTCTATTTTTGAATAGTAGATGAAAAAAAAATCTCACCATTTTTTTAAAATTTTTTTTAAGTAAAGAATCTTTAGTTGATACCAAATTAATCTTTAACTAATACAATTTAATAGTCAATTCATCTTAAATGAATTCTCCCTCCTTACCTTTGCAAATAAAGGCATTTTCAATTAAATGGTCTTTTAAGATCAAATTATTTTCTTAAGTGTTTTCTCCCTCTTTTGCAAAAATATAATATGGATTTTATATTCAAATTCAAATCAAAAAATATATTCAATATAAGTACCAATAAATCATCAAAATTAATTAATTATTCTAAATAAATTTAGAAAATATTGATAGTTTGATGTAGAGAAAAGTTTAGCTTTTACCAAACAACATCACCCATCTATTTTCATTTATAAGACATCCATCAAAAGAATTTTTTTCTTTTTATTCCATTGGATCCTTCATGTACCTACATAAATTAATTTACAATTTTTGATACCCAAGCTTTATTGGGTCCATTGGAGTAAGTGAAAGATTTTCAGTGCAGGGTTTCTAGCCTTATTTTCAAAACATTTTTGAAAAATTCATGAAATATAGTGAAAAATATAATTAATTTAATTAATTATAAGCTACTGATCATATCAAAAAATTCTATACATAGGATCTAAATATGATATACATATTTTGAATTTGAAAACTAAACTAATAGCAGTAAACTATTTACCACTACACAACGTGTTCAGAATACGATACCTTGCGTGGATAGTCGATCACCATAATTGATCATCATTAGAGAGATCTACTCATCATGATATAGCCACACAGTATGTCTGGCCTCTACAGATCATCCACATGAGTTTCTTGATCATGATCGACTCATCTCGAGAGCTAGCAAGACATCCGAAAGCTTCAATAGTTGATTTCAATCGAACTCCTTTGATCTTCATCTACGGACTCTTTAGATACTCTGAATCATTAGTAGACATAGCAGAGAGGTAGAGGAGGCCTTCCTAGAATTTTGGTGGGCTCACAACACTCGTAGCTGACCAACTCTTTTCTCAAACCCTAGGATGAAACCCTAGGGTATGCACTCAGAAAAACCCTGCGCCCACTTATCTCTCTCTATATTTTTCATGATATTTTTTTTTGAATTTTTCCATGTAGAAGGGTGAACTCATGCACTCCTTTTCTCACTCAGTAAGAAGTTCACACACCTAGGGAGAAATAAAATTTAAAGTATTCTTTTTTAGCATTCACAACATGTGGAAGGATGAGATCAAGTTGGTTTTCGATTCAAATTCAAACTTGATTTGAATTTAAACCAAAACCACTTGACCTTATCCATTTTAGGCATGAGAAAGGAAGGTGTGCACCCTCCATTGTGCATCGAAAAACTTCATGAGAAACTTTTCTCGTGGAGTAAAGTGGGCGTAAGAATGAGAAGGGATAAAGCCAAGTGGTTACACATTTGAATTCAAACTCTCTTTGAATTCAAATGAAAACCAACTTGGTTTTATCCACAAGGGGCGAGATAATGTAGGGCATGGGCTCCCTTTGTGCATGAAAGAAGCCATGAGAAATATCTTTCTCGGAAGGAAAAGTGGGCACAGAATAGGGTGGCGCATGGGAAGAGAAGACTAGTCAAACTAGTCTTGAATTTAAACTCATCTAATTGAACCAACCCAATCTAAATTGGCCAGGCCCAATTAGTGTTAGATATATATGCCCTAGAAGCTAGATTGGCTAACACTTGTAATATACTTCTAAGGATAAAATTATAATTTTGACTATAAATAATAAAATAAATTATTTTCTATCATAGTGTGTATTTGAAAGTGTCTATGATACATCCCTTGAGTTAATGGTAATGATAGTTTATATTTTCAAGAGTTAAAAATTTAAGACATGAATTTTCATTATTAACTCATAAAATGCTGCCGACCATAGGATCATCATAAGGATGATGATTGATCCGAAAGATTGGTGTATGATCACTTCTTTAGAATAGATGAGTCTTGAGTCTATGGTGTAGAGACACCGGAGCGAGAGTATAGGTACTCATTAGAGAACGAGAGCACAGAGCATGACCACCTCGAGCAGTCATGAGAAAGTCTACCTTCTCATCGATGACTAGCATGAAGCTATAGTGGTGTGTCTAGTTCTTTATCCTGAGGAGCATCGGCAGCTCATCTTGAGGGTATTATAATTTGACTACACCATAACTCGGTCTCCTAGTCGTTCAAAATTCTGAGGTGTATATTGGCTATAGCATGTTCATTGTAGAAATTGGATTGCACCAATAGGGGATCCATCTACCTCGATAGATGAGGAGCAGCTCTATGATAATCATGAAAATCAAGTCCATAAGCCCATGGCCATGGTAGAGTGAAATAATAGAAAGAGTTTCTATTAGGATTTTCATATTGGACTTGAATCAAATGATTAATTTATATGACGGATATTAGGATTTGATGAGATCACCTTAACCCTAATTCGGTCGGGGCTCAAGATAGAGGAACCTAATCACACAGGTAACTGCACTGAGAGGTTCGCTTTCAGTTCTGATGAGTTGCCACCATATGCTACTAGGTATCACTGATGGATTTTGGGATAAATTAGAATGATTTGGATGATCGATCATACTAATTGTCTGAATCAGAAAAACTTCTGATCCATCGAAAGGTGTTTCAATGATATTGATGATAGAGATCGCGACATATCCCATTACCATATGAAATTGAATCTAATTGGATCACACAAATAAGGATTTGGATTTGGATGACATTAATTGGACTAACCCAATTTAATTGATTTGAATAAGATTCAATTAGGTTTAAGAAAATCATGTTGGCACATGATTGAGCCTAATATTCTCCTTTAATAGTCATTAAAGCTTGTCTCGACTGAGATAAATGTGTTTGGACTCACTCAAGAACCTTTACCTGGTTTGACTGGAGTTCGTCTAGATCAGAAAAGGATTGTCTTAATTTATGAGATAAATTTAATACAATACCTACCATTTTCAGTTACCTACTAATTTCTATTTTCAGACATTGGTCAAATGTTGACCCTGGACACTTGGACATCTATCCATGTGTTATGCACCTATAGGAGAGTACTTGGGGCCTTGTCCTCCTGCTAAATGCAGATAGGAAGAGGGTGCATGAGTCCCATACAGATGGGACTCCAGGGTTGCTTTAGGAGATTAAACTCTATGGCACCAAGAACTCTTGTTTGACCCAATCTTGGTGCCACCTTAGAAGGATTTTGAGGGTCTCTCATCTGATTGGGTTAGATGATGTCATCCCATCAATCAGATTTAGATCTGATTGCTCAAAGGACCATGATTGATCGAGATAATGTGGCACTGCATGGCGCAGTAGGGTCAATATAAACTCGGTCTGTGCCTAGGTTTTTAATGCTTCTACCTTTAGCCCATGCCATAAAGCCTCTCTCTCTCCTTCTCCATGTGACCCTCTAGTGCTCTCTCTCCTCTCCATGCCCAAGGGGTTTTGGACATGAATAAGGTGCGATCCAAGCAAGTGAAAGGTGCAAGGAAAGGAAGAAGGCAGCATTGCTGCAAAAAATAGTGGTAGTTTTTCAAAAGAAGTTTTGAAGACCTTCAAGATCAGATCTATATCTAATTTTTGAAAGATTAATTGAGAAGAAGAAGATCTCTAGATCCTATCCAAGTGGATATTGGTAGAGGCCAGGTGCTAGCATGGCTACATCCAGAACCTCAGGCAAACATCGGAATCATCATAGGATAATTAGATTATCCAAAATAAAGATATAATTAAATTAGATTTACTTTTTATTTTTATTATCAGATTAATAAGATCAAATTTGAGGAGTCTTAGATCTAATTAGGATCTCAAAATTTTTTTTTTGAAATATCCCTCCTAATCCAATCAGATCTGAACGAACCTGATCCGAAAAATAGGTTTTTTTCTTCAACTGGTATCAAAGCCAGGTTCCATAATTTATTAGATCTAATTTTAATTTATTTTTAATCTAATAATTAGATGATTTTAGATGTTACATTAGATATGATTAGATCTAAAATCAAAAAATTAAAAATTAAATAATCTAGATCTAAGATGTATGAGATGCATGACTAGAATAAGAATAGAATTATTCTATGTGTAGTTTAGCATAATTATAATTTTAATTTAATTAATTATAATTTTTAGATTTATTTATTTATTATTTTTTAATATTATAAATATTATAATTAGATCTAAAAAATAAAAAATAAATTTATTTAATTTATTCATATGAGATATGATAGATGCATGTTTAGACTAGTTGCAGAATAGTTCTATAAAATTATCTAGAATAAATTTTAATTTGATATGATCAAATTTAAATCTTATTTTTTAGATATTTATGAGATAATTTAGATATAAGAACATGCATGATATGATACATGAGATGTATGCAAAATATATTTTTAATTAGATCAATTTTTATATATGTGATATATGATGTAGATCTAACTAGTTTTATAGATTTATCATATTTCTGATTAAGACGTGCCCTTTGACCGTCTGATCATAAGAATGAAGTAGAGTTTAAAGGCCCTCTCTTTCCATTCAATGGGGTGTTCTTATGGTGTGTAGGGGTGCTGCGCATTCATCCTTAATCAGAAATAAAAAACTTATTTTCTATAAAATCCTAGATTCTGAAATCCTAAAATTTTATATACATATTTTATTTATGAACCCTAAATTTAATTAAGAATTAAGATTATGAAATATATTAGTTCTAAAATTAAGAATTTTTAGATCTAAGACATATTCATAAAATTAGATTTGGGCTTAGGTAGCTCTATTAGGTCTAGCGGTTGATCAAACCAAATCAAGAGTTGGTTAGCTGGGATCAAGAGTGCTTAAAATGACCAGCCTAATAGGATTTAGTCTGGGTCAAGGTCGAGTCACATGAGTGATTGATCGAGTTAAGCCCTACTTAGGCTCAATGGTTAGAGCCTGGATTGTAGGCTAATCCGATTGATTCTGACTCAACAATTTGGTATCTAAGGTAAGTTTAGCAGATACGACTGACTGATTTTTAATTAAAAGCTGCTCGACTTGAATGCATTCTTGTCGAGTTAATGGCATATCCCTTCCACCGATCTCACTTATCTGAACATATTTGTCGATCCGATCCTGATCTAAGATGGCTAACAATCCGAGCTGACCCATGCCACTAGGTTAGTCATAATGGTTATGGCTATGTCAAGTCAAGTTTAAAGAGACCTAAATCAAATCTCCCTAAGAAAAGATTAAGTCTAAGGTCTTCCACCATTGTAGATGTGTGGGCCCTTCTCGGGGTTGATTATTCTTGGCTGGTCACAGTGGTTCAGTTGCACCAAGAAGATGCAACCATGTCTATTAGGCAATGGATGCTATGGGTTGGAGGATGGATTGGGCTTAATATTTCGGATATGATGAGAGACCCAATTAGGAATCCAATCTATGCAAATGGTGGGTCTGACTTAACTAAGGAGTGGATCAATATTCTGAGCACAGTGAGATTCATGAATTAGAGACCAAGTCTGGGTGCACCATAATTAAAAAATCATTGGACAAGAGTTATTCACTCATTGGCTAACCCATCACCAATAACTATTAGGTGAGATGATGAGTCAGTTGGTGGAATTGCACGACCCACTAGAAATTAGTAATCATGAAGATTTTCGCATCTCTACAGAGAAAGTGTAGGGATCCAAGAAAATAGTAGAAGCTAATTTGTTTAAAAATCAAACTCCTAAACAAATTGGTCAAGTCTTAATTATAAAATCTAACTAGAAACTTTGACTCTCTACAAAAAAAAGAAAAAATATTTGTGTCCAACCCACTAGCCCATATCCTGGACATCCATAGATTGATCGGATCCAATTACAAGAATTGGCTCTGGAACTTCAAAATTATTTTGGATTCTGAAAGTTGACTCATATATTGGACTAGGATCCTCCCACCTTATCTGCTCATCCATCCGCTAAACAGAGAGTATCTCTTGATAAGTGGATGGATGAAGATAATAATGTCAGATACTACATATTGGGCTCGATGTCTGATGAGCCTCAGCGCCAACATGAAGATATCAAGACTGCCCGCTAAATGTTGGCTTACCTGTAAGAGTTGTTTGATGAATAGAGTTGTGCAACCAAATATCATATCAGTAAATGATTATTTAAGACTAAAATGCGTGATGGACAGTTAGTCCAAGATCATTGTCTGATGATGATCAAGAATTTGGAAGAGCTTGAGAAGCTCATAGTGAAGTTAGATCAGGATTTGTAGAATGATATAATTCTGCAATCCTTGACTGAAGTGTATGGGCAGTTCATCATGAACTACCATATGAATAAACTTTAGAATACTCTGGTCGAGCTTATGAATATGCTAGTTATTGATGAGCTTTCTGTGAAAGATTCTAAAGGCTCAGTACTTGCTATGGAATGGACTTCTTCCAAGAGAAAGTTTTTTAGAAAGAAGAAGAAGTCTGTGAAAAAGTAGAAGATGGAAGGAGGAAAGAAAAAGAAGGAAGAGCTGAAGAAGAAGGCCGCTGTTGAAGAAAAGTGTTTCTATTATAATACTGACAGCTAATAGAAGCGGAACTGCCCTACATACCTGGCCATCCTGAAGAATAAGAAGAAGATAGGTCCTTTTGGAGGTATGCTCGTTATTGAATCTAACCTTATGATTTTTTTTGCATCTAGTTGGGTACTTGACTCTGCTTCTAGTGCTTATTTACGCTCTTTAATGCAGGATCTTGAGGATAGCAGGAGGTTGAGGGATGGTGAGATGATCCTATGTATCAAAAATGGAGCAAGGGTTGCTGTTGTGGTTATGGAAACCTACCCTCTTCGACTACCATCTTACTTAGATTTAGTACTTAAGGATTGTTATTATGTGCCTGCTGCAAGCAAAAATTTGATTTCTATTTCAAATTTAGCATAAGAAGGCTATGTAATTAGTTTTCTTAAGAACCATTATAATATTCTTTATGAAAGTAATAAAATTGCAAGTGATTTCTTATTAATGATCTTTACCAATTACATATTGATGTATCTATTTTTAATATCGAGCAAAATGTGAATGCCATAGGATCAAAATGACCCAGGAATAGTCCAAACGATAGGTATCTATGGCACCTAAGGCTAGGTCATATAGCAGAAGATAGGGTTAACAAATTAAAGAAAATTGGGCTATTGAATCTGTTGACTTTTGAGTCATATCCAATTTGTGAATCATGTCTTCATGGCAAAATGACTGGCTCCCTTTTGTAGGACATATGGAAAAGGCCACGGATCTACTTGCCCTAGTACATATTGATGTGTGTGGCCCATTTGATGTGCCAACTAGAGGCAACTTTGTCTACTTCATAATCTTTATTGATGATTTATCTTGGTATGGGTATGTGTATCTTATGAGACACATGTCTGAACTCTTTGAAAAGTTTAAGAAATTCAGACATGAAGTTGAAAAGCAAACTAAAAAATCCATTAAGGTTCTTTGATCAGATCGAGGAGATGAATACTTTAGTCAAGAATTCCTGGACTATCTCAAGCAATATGGCATAGTCTCGTAATGGACTCCACCTAAAACACCTCAACTCAATGGGGTTTCAAAATGGAGGAACCAGACCCTATTAGATATGGTCCGATCCATGATGAGCTTCACAGACCTCCCTGATTTTCTTTGGAGACATAGTCTGTTAACTGTTATATATTTACTGAATAGGATTTCTTCTAAAACTGTTCCTACCACATCGTATGAGATATGGCATGGTAAGAAACCAAGTCTGAGTCATCTCAGAATTTGGGATTGTCCGGCTCATGTCAAAAGACAACAAGCGGACAAGTTAGACTATAGATTCTTTAGAGCTCAATTCATAGGATATCTTAAAGTCATTAGGATATTATTTCTACATTCTAGAAGACCATAATGTAATTATAAGTTGGCAAGCCATCTTTCTTAAACAATAGTTTTTTCAAGATGGTGGCATTAGAAAGCAGATCAAGCTCAAGGAGAAAGTCTCTCAAGAACAATGAGCTAAGGATCCTATGGAACCAAATCAGGTTGAGCCAATACAATCACTACCTCTTCCACCTCATAGATCGAAAAGGGTTTTCCATCCTCCTGAAAGGTACTTAGGTACTATTTCAGAGGAAGTAGAGAAAATGTTCCTTGTAGGTAATTGGGTTCATGGTGATGATCCCAAAATCTATGATAAGATGATATCAGATATCGACTTCGAAGAATGGTTAGAGGCAGTAAAGTCAGAAATTGACTCGATGCACTCAAACCAAGTCTGGACCTTGGTAGATCCACCGAAGGTATAGTACCTATTAGGTGTAAATGGATCTACAAGAGAAAGATTGGTATAGATGAAAATGTGGAGACATTCAAAGCTAGATTAGTGGCAAAAGGGTATAGTTGTGTGAAGGCATTGACTATTAGAATACCTTTTCGTCAGTAGCCATGCTAAAATCCATCCAAACATTGCTTGTTATTGCAGCCTATTTTGATTATGAAATATGGCAAATGGACGTAAAAATAACATTCTTAAATGGATACCTTGAGGAAGATATCTATATAGAATAGCCACTAGGTTTCACATCCAGTGATGCTGATCACAAAGTATGCAAGCTGTAAAGATCAATATATGGACTTAAGCAAGCATCTCGAAGCTAGAATACTCATTTTAATGATGTGATCAAATTATTTGGTTTCATTAAGAACGATGAGGAATCATGTATTTTCAAAAAGGTTAGTAGGAGTGCTATTATCTTCCTCGTACTGTACATGGTTGATATCCTCCTTATTGGAAATGATATTTCCATGTTGACCATAGTTAAAATATGGTTATCTAAAGAATTCTTCATGAAAGATCTAGAAGATGCATCCTTCATTCTCGAAATTAAGGTCTGTAAAGATAGACCGAATAGAATGCTATGTCTTTCACAGAAGATATACATAGAGGAAGTGCTAAAGAGGTTTAGTATGGAAAACTCCAAGAGGAGATTGGTATCCTTCAGACATGGCATTCATCTCTCCAAGAAAATGTGTCCCAACACACCTGAGGAGATTGAACGCAAGAGCAAGATCCCTTATGCTTCAGCAATAGTGAGCCTCATGTATGCCATATTATGTACACGATCTGATATAGCACATGCTATGAGTGTCACGAGCAGATATCAGTCGAATCCAGATAAAGAACATTGGACTTCTATGAAATGTATCCTTAAGTACTTGAGAAGAACTAAGGATATGTTGTTGGTTTTTGATAATGGAGAACTCCAAGTTCAGAAGTATACAGACTTAGATTTTATGTCCGATAAAGATGATTGAAAGTCGACATCTGAGAGTCTGTTTGTATGTAATGGTGGTGCTATCAGTTGGAAGAGTTCCAAGAAGATAGTGATAGCAGATTCCACCATGGAAGCAAAGTACATCACTGCATCAGAAGCTACGAAGGAAGCATTCTAGTACAAGAAGTTTACTGCAGAGATCAGAGTGATGCCATCGGATGCCATTCCTCTGTACTGCGATAATAATGGCACCATAGTCCTTGCTAAGGAGCTGAGGTCTCACCAAAAATCCAAGCACATTGAGCGGCGATACCACCTCATCCATGATTATCTCGAGAAAGGTCACGTCGAGGTCAAGATAGTCGACTCCGTAGACAATGTGGCAGACCCACTTACAAAGCCATTGGGCTAGTAGAAGATCAAAGCCCACCTTGAGAAGATTGAACTTAGATTTATAGCTAATTGGCTTTAGATCAAGTAGGAGTTTGTTAGATATGTGATCCCTAGAAGCCAGATTGGTTGATACTTGTAATACACTTCTAAGGGAAAAATTATAATTTTGACTATAAAAAATAAAATGGGTTATTTTTTATCATAGTGTGTATTTGAAAGTGTCTATAATTCATCCCTTAAGTTAATGATAATGATAATTCATATTTTCAAGAGTTGAAAATTTAAGACATGAATTTTCATTATTAACTCATAAAATATTTCCAACCATAGGATCATCATGAGGATGGTGATTAATCCGGATGGTTGGTGTACGATCACTTTTTTAGGATAGATGAGTCTTGAGTTTATGGTGTAGAGACATCGGAGTGAGAGTACAGGTACTCATAAGAGACTGAGGGCACTGAGCATGACCACCTTGAGCAGTCATGAGGAAGTTTACCTTCTCATTGATGACTGGCTTAAAGCTGCAGTGGTGTGTCTGGTTCTTTGATCTGAGGTGCATCAATAGTTCACCTTGAGGGTATTATAGTTTGACTACACCATAACTTGGTCTCCTAGCCATTCAAAACCTTGAGGTGTATGTTGGCTATAGCATGTTCATTGTAGGAATTGGATTGCACCAAAAAGGGATCTATCTATCTCGATAGATGAGGAGCAGCCCTGTGATGATCATGAGAATCAAGTTCATAAGCCCATGTCCATGGTTGAGTGAAATAATAGAAAGAGGTTCTATCAGTGTTTTCACATTGGACTTGAATCGAATGATTAATTCATATGACGGATATTAGGATTTGACGAGATCACCTTAACCCTAATCCGATTGGGGCTCAAGATAGAGGAACCTAATCACATAGGTAACTGCATCAAGAGATTCACTTTCAATTCTGATGGGTTTCCACCATATGCTGCTAGGTGTCACTAATGGATTTTGAGAGCAATTAGAATGATTTGGATGATCGATTATACTAGTTGTTTGAATCAGAAAAAGTTTTGATCCATCGAAAGGTGTTTCAATGATGTCGATGATAGAGATCGCGACATATTCCATTACCATATGAAGCTGAACCTAACTGGATCACACAAACAAGGGTTTGCATCTAGATATCATCAATTGGCCTAACCCAGTTCAATTGATTTGAAAAAGATTTAATTAGGTTCAAGAAAATCGTGCTAGCACACGATTGAGCCTAATGTTCTCCTTTAATAATCATTAAAGCTTGTCTCGACTAAGCCAAATATATTTGGGCTCACTCAGAAACCTTTACTTGGTCTGACTAGAGATCGTCTAGATCAGAAAAGGGTTGTCTTAATTTATGAGATAAATTTAAGATAATACCTACCATTTTCGGTCACCTACTAATTTTTATTTTCGGACATTGGTCAAATGTTGACCCTGGACACTTGGACATCTGCCCATGTGTCTTGTGCCTATAGGAGAGTACCTGGGGCCTTGTCCCTCTGCTAAATACAGATACGAAGAGGGTGCACACCTAGGGAGGCATGCACCCCATGAGGATAAAGGAGGAGTCCCATAAAGATGGGACTCCAGGGTTGCTTCAGGGGATTAAACTCTATGGCACCAAGAACTCTTGTTTGATCTAGTCTTAGCACCACCTTAGGAGGGTTTTGAGGGTCTCTCATCTGATTGGATTAGATGATGTCATCCTATCAATCAGATTTAGATTTGATTGCTTAAATGGCCGTGATTGGTCGAGATGATGTGGCACTGCATGGCGTAGCAAGATCTATATAAACCCTATCTGCGCCTAGGTTTTTAATGCTTCTACTTTTAGCCCATGCCACAAAGCTTCTCTCTCCTTCTTCGTGCCACCCTCTGGTCCTCTCTCTCCTCTCCATGCCCAAGGGGTTTTGGGCATGAATAAGGTGCGATCCAATCAAGTGAAAGGCACCAGGAAAGGAAGAAGGCAGCACTACTGCAAGAGACAACGATAGTTCTTCAAAAGAAGTTTTAAAGACCTTCAAGATCAGATCTATATCTAATTTTTAGAGAATTGATTAAGAAGGAGAAGATCTCCAGATCCTATCTGAGTGGATACTAGTAGAGGCCAGGCGCTTGTGTGGCTATATCCAGAACCTCAAGCAAACATCAAGATCATCACAGGATAATTAAATTACCCAAAATAAATATATAATTAAATTATATTTAATTTTTATTTTTATTTTATTTTTATTATTAGATCAATAAGATTAGATTTGAGGAGTCTCAGATCTAATTAGGGTCTCAGAGAAAATTTTTTTGAAATATTCCTTCTGATCCAATCAGATCTAAACGAACCTGATCCATAAAATAGATTTTTCTCTTCAATTAGATTTAATTAAATCCAACCAATTTAGGCTTAATTAGATTTAATTAAATTTTAATAAAATTAGAAATTGATTAAGCCCAACCCTTGATTAAATCAGAGATCAAACCTTCTCGGTGATTAGATCATCTCATGACCTAATCGGGTCAAATCCAACTAAATCAAATTTAATTAGACCTAATCAGATTTTACTGTTTGGTATTCGTTCAGATCTGATCAGATCAAGAGATATATTTCAAAAATTTTTTTCTTTGATCTAATCAGATCTTGGATGTTTCAGATCTGATTCTTATTATTTTAATAATAAAAATAAAATTAGATAAATTAAATCAAATTTAATTTACCTTGATTTGGGTAATCCTATTACCCTGTTGATGATCCTGTAAGCGGAAGGTTCTGGATCTAGCCACGCAAGTGCCTGGCCTCTACCGGTATCCACTCAGGCTTGGATCTGGAGATCCTCTTCTTCTCTATCACATCTCCAAAAATTAGATCTGGATCTGATCTGGAGGATCTTCAAAACTCTTTTGAAGATCAGCAGTCGTCCTTTGCAGCAGCGCAGCCTTCTAGCTTTTGATCGCCTTTCTCTTGATCTGGATCGCACCAACCAAGGTCCAAAACTCCTTTTGGACGTGGAGAGGAGAGGGAGAAGGTGGTTTGGCATGGAGGAAGGAGGGAGAGGCAGCCTTGGGGCATGGGAATTGTATTTCTCTTTGAGTTGGGCGCAGGGTCTTATTTATAGACTAAGCTGTGATCCAACTCCTCTTCTTCCCAACCAATCACAACCCTTTGTGAAATCAGATCTAAATCTGATTGGTGGGAATAGAGTCCCCTGGATTCCTCCTTAGAGGGTGCCTAAGACCAGTCAAAGTTGGTTCTTAGGAGAACTCTAATTGGAATCCAAAAAGGAGATGGAGTCCCTTGTCCAACAAGGGACTCCTAGGCGCCTCCAACTTGGGCACACGCCAAGGGTGGCGTGCGCCCTCCTCCTTGCCAGGTTCTGGCAGGGGGACAGGCCCCCACCAGCTCTCCAATAGGTGCATGACATGTGGTCAAAAGTCAAAGTGTCAATGGTCAACATTTGACCAGTCAAAGGTAGACTTTTGACCAAAGTCAAAGAACAAGAAATGGCAGGTGACCAAAAATGGCAGGTAATGTCTTACAAAATAAGACAACCTTTTCTGACTTGGACAACCTCCAGTCAGACCATATGAAGGCCTCTGATTGAGCACAAACTCCTTTGGCTCAGTCAGGACAACTTATTTATGATAGTAAAAGAAGAACGTTAGGTTCAATCGAGTGCTAGCACGATTTTCCTTGAACCTAATTGAATCTCATTCAGATCAATTGAACTAGGATCAGTTCAATTGATGATCACCAGATTCAAACCCTTGTTTGTGTGACCCAGTTAGGTTCAGTTCTGTATGGTAATGGGATATGTCATGATCTCTATCATCGACATCATCGAAACTCCTTTCGATGGATCAGAACTCTTCTGATTCGAACAGCTAGAATGATCGATCATCTAAATCATTCTAATTGCTCCCAAAATCCACCAGTGACACCTAGCAGTATATGGTGGCAACCCATCAGAGCTGAATGCGAACCTCTTGGTGCAGCTACCTGTGTGATTAAGTTCTTCTATCTTGAGCCCCGATCAGATTAGGGTTAAGGTGAACTCGTCAAACCCTAGTTCTGTCATATGATGTAATCATTCGATTCAAGTCCGAATGTGAAAATCTAAATAGAAACTCTTTCTATTATTTCACTCTGCCATGGCCATGGGCTTCTGGACTTGATTCTCATGATCATCATAGGGCTGCTCCTCTACCACCGAGGTAGATAGATTCCATCTTGATGCAATCCAGTTCCTACAATGAACATGCTATAGCCAACATACACCTCAGGGTTCCATATGGCTAGGAGATCCGAGTAATGGTGTAGTCAAACTATAACACCCTCAAGGTGAACTGCCGATGCACCTCAGGTCAAAGAACCAGACACACTACTGCAGCATCGAGTCAGTCATTGACGAGAAGGTAGACTTCCCTAATGACTACTCGAGGTGGTCACGCTCAGTGCCCTCGTTCTCTAACGAGTACCTGTACTCTCGCTCCGGTGTCTCCACACCGTAGACTCAAGACTCATCTACTAAAGAGAAGCGATTGTACACCAACCTTCCGGATCAATCACCATCCTCGTGATGATCCTATGGTCGGGAGCATTTTATGAGTTAATAATGATTATTCATGTCTTAAATTTTCAACTCTTGAAAATATGAATTATCATTACCATTAACTCAAAGGATGTATCACAGACACTAAATACACATATGTGATAGAAAATAACCCATTTTATTGATTATAGTCAAAATTATAATTTTGCCCCTAGAAGTGTATTACAAGTGTCAGCCAATTCTGGCTTCTAGGGCACATATATCTAACAATCTCCCACTTGTCCTAAAGCCAATTGGCTACAAGTCTAAGTCCCATCTTCTCAAGGTGGGCTTCGATCTTCTGCTGGCCCAACGGCTTTGTAAGTGGGTCTGCCACATTATCTGTGGAGTTGACTCTCTTGACCTCGACGTAACCCTTCTCGAGGTAATCGCGGATGAGGTGGTATCGCCGCTCAATGTGCTTGGATTTCTGGTGAGACCTCGGCTCCTTAGCAAGGGCTATGGCGCCATTGTTGTCGCAGTATAGAGGAATGGCATCTGATGGCATTACTCCAATTTCTGCAGCAAACTTCTTGTACCAGAATGCTTCCTTCGCAGCCTCTGATGCAGCGATATATTCTGCTTCCATGGTGGAATCTGCTATCACGTTTGCTTGGAACTCTTCCAGCTGACAGCACCACCATTGCACACAAACAGACTCCCAGATGTCGACTTTCGATCATCTATATCGGACATGAAATCCGAGTCTGTGTATCCCTGGACTTGGAGTTCTCCATTACCAAAGACCAACATCATATCCTTAGTTCTTCTCAAGTACTTAAGGATACATTTCACAGAAGTCCAGTGTTCTTCACCTGGATTTGACTGATATCTGCTTGTGACACTCACAGCATGGGCTATATCAGGTCGTGTACATAGCATGGCATACATGAGGCTCCCTATTGCAGAAGCATAAGGGATCTTGCTCATGCGTTCTATTTCCTCAGGTGTGCTAGGGCACATCTTCTTGGAAAGATGAATACCATGTCTGAAGGGTATTAATCCCCTCTTAGAGTTTTCCATACTAAACCTCTTTAGTACTTCCTCTATGTACATCTTCTGTGAAAGTCCTAGCATCCTATTCGGTCTATCCCTATAGACCTTAATTCCTAGAATAAAGGATGCTTCACCTAGGTCTTTCATGGAGAATTCCTTGGACAACCATATTTTGACTGTTGTCAACATGGGAATATCATTCCCAATAAGGAGGATGTCATCCACGTACAATACGAGGAAGACAACAGCGCTCCCACTGACCTTTTTGAAAACACATGGTTCCTCTTCATTTTTGATGAAACCAAACTTTTTGATCACATCATTGAAATGAGTGTTCCAGCTCCGAGATGCTTGCTTAAGTCCATATATGGACCTTTGCAGCTTGCAAACCTTGTGATCAGTATCACTGGATGTGAAACCTAGCGGCTGTTCCATATAGATATCTTCCTCAAGATATCCATTTAAGAATGCCGTTTTCACGTCCATTTGCCATATTTCATAATCGAAATAGGCTGCAACGGCAAGCAATGTGCGGATGGATTTTAGCATAGCCACTGGGGAAAAGGTATCCTGATAGTCAATGCCTTCGCGTTGACTATAACCTTTTGCCACTAGTCTAGCCTTGAATGTCTCCACATTCCCATCTGCACCAATCTTTCTCTTGAAGATCCATTTACACCCAATAGGTACTATACCTTCTGGTGGATCTACCAAGGTCCAGACTTGGTTTGAGTGCATCGAGTCAATTTCTGACTGCATTGCCTCTAGCCATTTCTCGGAGTCGATATCTGATATCGCCTCGTTGTAGGTTTTGGGATCATCACCATGAGCACCATTACCTACGAGGAACATTTTCCTCTACTTCCTCTGAAATAATACCTAAGTATCTTTCAGGGGGATGGAAAACTCTTTCCGATCTACGAGGTGGAGGAGGTAGTGTTCTTATTGGCTCAACCTGATTTGGTTCCAATTGGTCCTTAGCTCGTTGTACTTGTGAGACTTTCTCATCAAGCTTAATCTGCTTTCCAATGCCGCTATCTTGAATAAACTATTTTTCAAGAAAGATGGCATGTCGACTCACAATCACATTGTGGTCTTCTGGAATGTAGAAATAGTATCCTAATGACTCTTTAGGATATCCTATGAATCGAGCTCTGAAAGGACCTAAACTCTAACTTGTCCGCTTGTTGTCTTTTGACATGAGCCGGACAACCCCAAATTCTGAGATGACTCAGACTTGGTTTCTTACCGTGCCATATCTCATACGGTGTGGTAGGAACGGTTTTAGAGGGAACCCTATTCAGTAGATAAATTGAAGTTAACAATGAGTGTCCCCAAAGAAAATCAGGGAGGTCTGTGAAGCTCATCATGGATCGAACCATATCCAATAGAGTCCGATTTCTCCATTCTGAAACCCCGTTGAGTTGAGGTGTTCCTGGTGGAGTCCATTGAGAGACTATGCCATTTTCCTTGAGATAGTCTAGGAATTCCGGCTAAGGTATTCACCTCCTCGATCTGATCGAAGAACCTTAATGGGTTTTTCAGTTTGTTTTTCTACTTCATGTCTGAATTCTTTGAACTTTTCAAAAGCTTCAGACTTGTGTCTCATAAGATACACATACCCATACCTAGACAGATCATCGGTAAAGGTAATGAAGTAGACAAAATTGCCTCTAGCCGGCACATCAAATGGGCCGCACACATCAGTATGTACTAGGGCAAGGAGATCTGTGGCCCTCTCCCCATGTCCAACAAAAGGGAGTTTAGTCATTTTGCCTTGAAGACAAGATTCACAAGTTGGATATGACTCGAAAGTCAATGGACTCAATAGCCCATTTTTCTCCAATTTGTTGATCCTATCTTCTGCTATATGACCTAATCTCAGGTGCCATAGATATCTATCGTTTGGACTATCCCTAGGTCGTTTGGCATTCACGTTTTGCTCGATAGTTAGAACAGGTACATCAATATGTAGCTGATAAAGACCATTAATAAGGAAACCATTTGCAATTTTATTTCTTTCATAAAGAATGTTACAATGGTCCTTAAAGAAGGTAATCACATAGCCTTCTTGTGCTAAGCATGAAACAGAAATCAAATTCCTGCTAGCTGCAGGCACATAATAACAGTCTTTCAAAACTAAGTCTAAACCAGATGGTAATCGAAGAGGGTATGTTCCCACGGCTACTGCAGCAACTCTTGCTCCATTACCGATGCGTAGGATCATGTCTCCATCCCTCAGCCTCCTGCTATCCTCAAGACCCTGCATGGAAGTGCACAGATGAGCACTAGAACCAGAGTCAAGCACCCAACTGGATGCAGAAGAAACCGTAAGGTTAGACTCAATAACGAGCATACCTCCAGAAGGACCTTCCTTCTTGTTCTTCAGGGTGGCCAGGTAAGTAGGGCAGTTCCGCTTCCAATGGCCGTCGCTGTTGCAATGGAAACACTTTCCTTTGACATCGGCCTTTCTTCTTCGGCTTCTGCCTTCTTCTTCTTTGATCCTTCCACCTTCTTGCTTTTTCACAGACTTCTTTTTCTTTCCATAAGACTTTCTTTTGGAAGAAGTCCATTCCATAGCAAGAACTGAGCCTTTAGAACCTTTCATAGAAAGCTCAGCGGTAACCAGCATATTCATTAATTCGGCCAAGGAATTTTGAAGTTTATGCATGTGGTAATTCATGATGAATTGCCCATATGCATCAGTCAAGGATTGCAGAATAATATCGTTCTGCAGATCCAAGTCTAACTTCACACCGAGCTTCTCAAGCTCTTCCATGTCCTTGATCATTGTCAGACAGTGATCTTGGACTGACTGCCCATCACGCATCTTAGCCTTAAAAAGTCATTTCGTGACTTGATATTTGGCTGCGCGACTCTGTTCACCAAACATCTCCTGCAGGTGAGCCAACATTTGGCGAGCAGTCCCGATATCTTCATGTTGGCGCTGGAGCTCATCAGACATCGAGCCCAACATGTAATATCTGGCCTTATTATCTTCGTCTATCCATTTTTTCCAGAGACGCTCTCTGTTCAGTGGATGGACGGGCTGGTAAGGTGGGAGGGTCCTGGTCCAATACATGGGTTAACTTCTCAAAACCCAAAATAATTTTGTAGTTCCTGAGCCAATCTTTATAATTGGGTCCAGTCAGTCTATGTGTGTCCAGGATACGTGCCAATGGGTTGGACGCAGACATTTTCCTGTAGAGAGTCAAAGATTCTAGTTAGATACTGTAATTATTGACTTGACCAATTTATTTAGAAATTTTATTTTTAAACAAATTAGCTCCCACTATTTTCTCGGATCCCTACACTCCCTCTGTAGAGATGCAAAAATCTCCATGATTAATGATTTCTAGTGGGTGGTGCGGTCTCACCAACTGACTCATCACCTCACCTAACAGTTATTGGTGATGGGTTAGCCAATGAGTGAACAACTCTTGTTCAATGATTCTCTAATCATGGTGCACCCAAACTTGGTCTCTAATTCATGAATCTCACCGTATCCAGAATATTGATCCACTCCTTAGTTAAGTCAGACCCACCATTTGCATAGACTGGGTTCCTAATTGAGTCTCTCACCGTATCCAAAATATTGAGCCCAACTCATCCTCCAGCCCATAGCATCCAATGCCTAATAGACATGGTTGCATCTTTCCCGGTGCAACTGAGCCACTGTATCCAGCCGAGAACAATCAACCCCGGGAAGGGCCCGCACATCTACAATGGTGGAAGACCTCAGACTTAATCTTTTCTTAGGGAGAATTGATTCAGGTCTCATTAAACTAGACTTGTCATAGTCATAACAATTATGACTAACCTAGTGGCATGGGTTAGCTCGGATTATTGACCACCTCAGATCAGAACTGTGTCAACAGATATGGCCAGGTAAGTGAGACCTCGGTGGAAGGAATATGCCATTAACTCGTACAAGAATGCATTCAGGTCGAGTAGCTTCCAATTAAAAACCAGTCGGTCGTATGTGCCAAACTTACCTTAGACACCAAATTGTTGAGCCAGAACCAATTGGGTTAGCCTACAATCCAGACTCTAACCTCTGAGCCTAATTAGGTCTTGCTTGATCGTGACTCGATCTTGACCCAGACTTAATCCTATTAGGCTGGTCAATTTAAGCATTGTTGATCCCATCTAACCAACTCTTGATTCGGTTTGATCAACCGCTTAGACCTAATTGAGCTACCCAAGCCCGAACCCAGTATTATGAATATGTCTTAGATCTGAAAATTCTCAATTTTAGACCTAATTAATATTTCCATAATCTTAATTCTTAATTAAGTAGGGTTCATAAACAAAATATGCACAATAAATCCTAGGGTTTCAGGATCTAGGGTTTTGCAGAAAGTAAGTTTTGGGTTTCTGATTAAGGACGAACACGCAGCACCCCTACACATCATAAGAACACCCCATCGAATGGGAAGAGAGGGCCTTTAAACCCTTCTTCATTCTTATGACCGGACGGCCAAGAGGAACGCCTTAATCAGGAACATGCAATACTACAAAACAGTTTTAGATCTATATCATATATCTCATATACAAATTAGATCTAATCATGGCATATTTTGCATACATCTCATGTATCGAATCATGCATATTTTCAGATCTAAATTATCTCATAATAATCTAAAAAATTAGATTTAAATTGATCTAATCAAAATAAATTCTAATCTAGACAATTATGTAGAACTATTCTACAACTAGTCTAGACATGCATCAATCATATCTCATATGATATTTAAAATTAAATAATTTTTATTTGCTATTTTTTAGATGTTATTATAATAATTATAATATCAAAAAATAGTAAATAAATAGATCTAAAATATGATTTAATCAAATTAAATTAAAACATGCAAGACTATTCTATAGAACTATTCTATTTTAGAACTAGTCATGCATATTTTCTAATCTTAGATCCAAATCATTTAATTTTAATTTTTTCTGATTTCAGATCTGATCACATCTCATGTGACATCTAAAATCACTTTATTTTTTAATTAAAATAAATTTAAAATTAGATCTAAATACTTTTAGAACCTTGGCTCTGATACCAGTTGAAGGGAAAATCCTGATTTTTCCGGATCCAGGTTCGTTCAGATCTGATCAGATCAAGAGATATATTTCAAAAATTTTTCTTTGATCTAATCAGATCTTGGATATTTTAGATCTAATTCTTATTATTTTAATAATAAAAATAAAATTAGATAAATTAAATCAAATTTAATTTACCTTGATGTTGGGTAATCCTATTACCCGTTGATGATCCTGTAAGCAGCGGAAGGTTCTGGATCTAGCCACGCAAGTGCCTGGCCTCTACCGGTATCCACTCAGGGCTTGGATCTAGGAGATCCTCTTCTTCTCTATCACATCTCCAAAAATTAGATCTGGATCTGATCTGGAGGATCTTCAAAACTCCTTTTGAAGATCAGCAGTCGTCCTTTGCAGCAGCGCAGCCTTCTAGCTTTCTGATCGCCTTTCTCTTGATCTGGATCGCACCAACCAAGGAATCCAAAACTCTTTTGGACATGGAGAGGAGAGGGAGAAGATGGTTTGGCATGGAGGAAGGAGGGGAGAGGCAGCCTTGGGGCATGGAGAATTGATTCATTCATCTTTGAGTTGGGCGCAGGGTCTTATTTATAGACTATGCTGTGATCCAACTCCTCTTCTTCCCAACCAATCACAACCCTTTGTGAAATCAGATCTAAATCTGATTGGTGGGAATAGAGTCCCCTGGATTCCTCCTTAGAGGGTGCCTAAGACCAGTCAAAGTTGGTTCTTAGGAGAACTCTAATTGGAATCCAAAAAGGAGATGGAGTCCTTGTCCAACAGGGACTCCTAGGCGCCTCCAACTTGGGCACACGCCACCCTTGGCGTGCGCCCTCCTCCTTGCCAGGTTCTGGCAGGGGGACAAGGCCCCCACCAGCTCTCCAATAGGTGCATGACATGTGGTCAAAAGTCAAAGTGTCAATGGTCAACATTTGACCAGTCAAAGGTAGACTTTTGACCAAAGTCAAAGAACAGAAAAATGGCAGGTGACCAAAAATGGCAGGTAATGTCTTACAAAATAAGACAACCTTTTCTGACTTGGACAACCTCCAGTCAGACCATATGAAGGCCTCTGATTGAGCACAAACTCCTTTGGCTCAGTCAGGACAACTTATTTATGATAGTAAAAGAAGAACGTTAGGTTCAATCGAGTGCTAGCACGATTTTCCTTGAACCTAATTGAATCTCATTCAGATCAATTGAACTAGATCAGTTCAATTGATGATCACCAGATTCAAACCCTTGTTTGTGTGACCCAGTTAGGTTCAGTTCTGTATGGTAATGGGATATGTCATGATCTCTATCATCGACATCATCGAAACTCCTTTCGATGGATCAGAACTCTTCTGATTCGAACAGCTAGAATGATCGATCATCTAAATCATTCTAATTGCTCCCAAAATCCACCAGTGACACCTAGCAGTATATGGTGGCAACCCATCAGAGCTGAATGCGAACCTCTTGGTGCAGCTACCTGTGTGATTAAGTTCTTCTATCTTGAGCCCCGATCAGATTAGGGTTAAGGTGAACTCGTCAAACCCTAGTTCTGTCATATGATGTAATCATTCGATTCGAAGTCCGAATGTGAAAATCTAAATAGAAACTCTTTCTATTATTTCACTCTGCCATGGCCATGGGCTTCTGGACTTGATTCTCATGATCATCATAGGGCTGCTCCTCTACCACCGAGGTAGATAGATTCCATCTTGATGCAATCCAGTTCCTACAATGAACATGCTATAGCCAACATACACCTCAGGGTTCCATATGGCTAGGAGACCGAGTAATGGTGTAGTCAAACTATAACACCCTCAAGGTGAACTGCCGATGCACCTCAGGTCAAAGAACCAGACACACTACTGCAGCATCGAGTCAGTCATTGACGAGAAGGTAGACTTCCTAATGACTACTCGAGGTGGTCACGCTCAGTGCCCTCGTTCTCTAACGAGTACCTGTACTCTCGCTCCGGTGTCTCCACACCGTAGACTCAAGACTCATCTACTAAAGAGAAGCGATTGTACACCAACCTTCCGGATCAATCACCATCCTCGTGATGATCCTATGGTCGGGAGCATTTTATGAGTTAATAATGATTATTCATGTCTTAAATTTTCAACTCTTGAAAATATGAATTATCATTACCATTAACTCAAAGGATGTATCACAGACACTAAATACACATATGTGATAGAAAATAACCCATTTTATTGATTATTAGTCAAAATTATAATTTTGCCCCTAGAAGTGTATTACAAGTGTCAGCCAATTCTGGCTTCTAGGGCACATATATCTAACACTAGCATGAGGATCATGGCAAGTCATGAATAGTGGTCCCATGACTCCTCACTAAGACTATCCTAGCTAAGGTTTTTGCTAAACTGAAACACAATTGAACACAGCTCTTGAATCGGAGTTGTCAATCCCATCTTGACTCATACACTAACTCTTCAAGTACTTGACTTTGTCCAAAAATCTTTCATCATTGAATTAAAAATTTAGATAGTTCAACACCAAAGCACCATAAGTTGTTTGAAAGTTACCTGGTGATCTTAGGTCAGAGGAACACTTATACCTATATTCCATTAGAGCAAATCTTGACAGCAAAAAAGTTTCAAAGTTGGTCACATTCAATACAGATGTATCCCTACATCTCACCTGCATACCATACTAGTGTCTCCATACTCCTAAGTTAAGAGGACAACCAACTCATATGGCACGCAATGATCTATACTCGATAAACATTGTCGTCCTTAGTACAATGTATCATTTAGTCATAACAGATTTAAGAACTAAATGATAAATCCTCCTTTATCAATTCTAAATAGTTCTAAGGACTTCACCATAACATAGAAATTCATTAGAAGATAAAAAAATTTATGATCAAAAATATCAAAATAATTTATTTATTTATAATTCATGTATAAATATAAGAATTAGTACAACCATCAACATGCTAATAATTGACTTTGGGCACTATTTTCAATAATCTTTCACTTGGGCTAAAGCCAATTGGTGTAGTATCTAATACCCATCTTTGACTTAAAGTCATCGAACTCCTTTACCACAATAGCTTTAGTGAATAGATCGATCAGATTCTCCTTTTCATCGATCTTCTGAAGGTCGATGTCACCTTGATCCATGATCTTTCGGACAAGGTGGTAGCGATGTAGAATATGCTTCGTCCACTAGTGTGCCTTTGGTTTTTTTACCTAAGCAATGGCTCTAGAGCTATCATAATAGAGTAGAACTGGACCATCAAGGGAGAGTGCTACTCCAAGCTTGGTGATGAATTTTCTCAGTCACACCACTTCTTTGGCAACATCTAATGTAGTGACATACTCTACTTTGCATACTAAGTCGGCCATGGTGTGTTGCTTGAAACTCTTCCAATAAATAGCTCCATCATTAAAGATAAACACATACCCCAACATACTCTCTCTATCATCATGATCAGACTAAAAATTGAATTTTGTAAATCTCACAAGTTTCAAATCTAACTCACCATAAACAAGCCACCAATCCTCTGTATTTCTCAAATACTTCAAGATGGTTTTAACAACCTTCCAGTAATTCTTTCTTGGATCAGATTGATATCTACTCACTACCCCTAATGAGTATGCCACGTCTAGTCGTGTACATATCATGGTGTACATGATAGAACCAACTACCAAAGTATATGAAATTCTACTTATATGCTCTCTCTTGAGGTATTGTCAGAAAATCCCTCTTTGAGAGAGAAATTTCATGGCCTATTGGTAGATAGCCTTTCTTGAAATTCTCCTCAAGAGAGAAATTCCATGGCCTATCGGTAGATAGTCTTTCTTGAAATTCTCCATGCTGAACCTCTTCAACGTAGTGTCAATGTACGTGGACTGAGATAACCTAAGCAATCTTTTAGAACTATCTCTAGAGATCTTCATCCCTAGCATGTAGTAAGCTTCTTCCAGATCTTTCATAGAGAATTGTGACGATAGCCAGATCTTTATTTCTTGTAATGTAGGGATATCATTCCCAATTAAGAGAATGTCATCCACATACAATACTAGGAATACAACCATTGGACCATTAGCCCATTTATATATGCAAGGCTCTTCTCCATTCTTAACGAAGCCATACGTCTTGATCATCCTATCAAAATATATGTTCTAACTTCGAGATGCTTGCTTCAATCTATAAATGGATCTTTGAATCCTACACACCTTAGGCTCATCTGTGGATGTGAATCCTTCAGATTTGATCATATACACCTATTCATCCAACTCTTCATTCAGGAAAGCTATCTTCACATCCATCTGTCAGATTTTATAGTCCATATAGGCAGCTATCACAAGCATAATTCAAATGGACTTGAGCATTGCTACTGGAGAAAATATCTCATCGTAGTCTATATCATAATATTGATGATATCCCTTAGCAACCAGAAGGGCTTTATAGATCTCCATCTTTCCGTCTGTGCCCCTTTTTCTCTTGAAGATTCACTTACATCCTATGGATTTTATCCCTTTTAATGAATCAACCAATGTCCATACATCGTTGACTTTCATAGACTTTATTTCGAATTTCATGGCCTCAAGCCATTTCTCAGAGTTAGATCTCTGCATTGCATCCATGTAGGTGATCGGATCCTCATCATTCTCATCGAGTTCGATGGAATCATCATCCCGGACCAGGAAACCATAGTATCTATCTGACTGATGTGGTGCTCTATCAGACCATCTTAAGGATGCAGGTTCAATGGGCTTCGGATCTAATCTTATCAAATTCGATTTAGCTTCAATAATTTATGTCGATTTTTCTACCTACTGAACTTCCTTAAGTTCAACCTTAGAGGCATTAGTCCCTTCATCAAGGAACTCCTTTTTCAAAAAGATTGTCTTAAGGTTGACAAACATCTTTTGCTCATCATCTAGGTAGAACTAATATCCTTTGGTCTCTTTTGAGTACTCTATAAAATAACACTTATCAGACCTAAGTCCAAGTTTGTTTGTTACTAAACGTACTAAGGTGCAAGAGTACCGGCTTACATCCTATCCATATCTCATATGGTATTTTGGAAACAAACTTACTCAAAATCCTATTCAGAATATAACAAGATGACTCGAGCGCATATCCCCATAAGAAGATCAATAGACTGGTAAACCCCATCATGGATCGAACCATGTCTAACAGAATTCGATTCCTTCTTTCAGATACACCATTATGCTATGGTATTTCAGGAGGTGTCCACTAGGAGAGAATTATATTCTCTCTAAAATATGTCAGAAATCCATTGAAAAGATATTCATCCCCTCGATTAGATCGAAGAGTTTTAATACTCTTCCTAGTTTGTTTTTCTACCTCATTGCAGAATAGTTTGAACATTTCAAATGACTCCTACTTATGCTTCATTAAATAGATATATCCATACCTCGATAGGTCATCCATGAAGGTTATGAAGTAGAAATATCTACCTCTAGCACTTGAGCTCATGAGTCCACATACATCTAAATGTACTAGACTCAGGAGTTCACTGGCTCGCTCATCTTTTCAAGTAAAAGATCACTTGATCATCTTACTAAGAAGAAGGACTCACAGATCGGAAGTGATTCATAATCACTAACTTCAAGAATTTCTTCTTGAGCCAATCTATTTATTTTGTTCTTATTGATATGACCTAGCCTACGTATCAAAGGTAGACTTCATATACATCACTAGTTCTAGATGTTTACCGAAAAATTGAACTACATTAATAGGCTATGACAGTAAGTAAATTTCATTATTCAATTGCCCAACAAATATTATAATACCATTCAAAATAACATTACAAATATTGTTTTTTATTGAAAATTCATAATTGTACATAGCCAAAGGGCCTACAGAAATAACATTCAACAAAAAGCTTGGACAATAATGACATTCATAAAGAATTTCATTACGAGAATTGATTACAAGGTTCATGATTCCTAAAGCTAGAACTGGAACTTATCTTCCATCTCCAATATTCAGGAATCTCTCGCCTTCACCAAATCTCCTACTGACCTGCAAATCCTGTATCAAATTACACATATGAAAAGAACTTGCAGTATCCAATACCCAGGCAGTAGTATCACATATCGAGAAGTTGCAAGTAGTTATCATATAATTACCTTGCCCGGCAACTTTTTGCTTCTTCCTTGGCCTGTTTGGATTAGGAAGGCAATGTATTGAGGATAATTTCTCTTCCAGTGCCCATGCTTCTTACAAAAGAAGCACTCCACCTGGCTCTGGTTGGGCTTGCACTTCTTGGTCTAATCCTGTGCAGACGTTCCATCATGCGGCTGCACCTTCTTATTCTTCTTTTCTTTCTTAAAAAATCGATGAGCATAAGAAGACCCTCTCATTACATTCACTGACTCCTTATGGAGCTGGTGATCCTTCTCAAAATTCTGCAGCAACCCCAATAAGCCATGGTAGTTCACTATAGGCTTTGTCATTCTAAAATGAGTAAGGAAAGACTTGGACAATGAATTAACGATCGCATCCTTGCTGAGCTGCTCATGCAAAGAGAAGCCTAGCTTATTCAAGCACTCAGCCATCTTGATCATGTACAATATATGATTGATGATTGATGCCCCATCCCTCATCCGAGCATTGAAAATAGCACAACTAGTCTTGTCCCTCTCAACATCATCAGGCATATCAAAGGAGTCTTTCAACTTTTTAACCATCTCCTATGACCAGGCATTTTCAAACCTATGGCTAAACTTATCATTCATTACCACCAGCATAATACACCGAACGATGGTGTGGTCATTGAGTCACTTCTGATAAGTATCTCTAACCGCGCCTCTTGCATTTAGAGTTGGCTCCTCAGGTGCAGGATCCGTTAAAATATATAGGATCCACTTATGCTCTAGGATGATCTTTAACTTTTGATACCAACTATCGAAGTTAGGTTCCATAAGTTTGTCATTATCTAATAATAATCGGAGTGATAGGATAGTGGCCATTTCTGCATAAAAAAGAAAATCAAACCTAATTAGCATATGAATTATTTATCCTAAAGACTTAGACTTTAGTCTAAAGGTTCTTCCACTATTTTATATGAACTGGTAGTCTCTACCTTCAATTCGAGGAATTACTTTAATTTCTTAGTGGATACTAGAATCCACACACACTACACACGAGCCTAACTTTGGTTGGTCAATCCATGTCCATATATGAGTAGGTTCATAACCAATTATTTTCCTAAAAAACTTCTTGTAATTTAATTTTGCCTCCAAACCTAATCAGTAGGCTTTGACCTCCACTGAAAAGATCTGATTATGTCCAATCATTAACATGATTACATTTGGTGCATCTAACCAACAAATGATGAAGCCCAACTTTGGCTGGCTAACCTGACCAACATTAGAAAGATATGACCAAACCATCATTTTATGAATGATAATTTTATTAGTCAATAAGCACCAGGCCTTTGGGCCTCCAATGATTGTTAAACTAATGGACCCATTATCACTCAACTTAATGGGAGGCTCTGACCTAGTTATCAATATAACTATATCATTTTTAAGAATCTAATAATTTTAGAGGATTTTATTAATTAATTTTAAGAAGAAAAGAAAAGAATTCACCAGCCAATTTGGATCCTCCCACTAACTTCACTAAATCAGATCAAAAGTACCTAATTTGAGCCAGTATTAAGAGCACCTAAATCAGTCACACTGATATACCTAATTGACATGGATGAGCCCTAATCAACAAGTGATCCAATCAAAACCTAATTCATCAGGAAGGCTAGGTAAGTGAGATTAATGGGAGGTATATACCATTAACTCGTCAAAGATCAAATCAGTGTGAGTAGCACCCAATTAAAAATCATTGGTCAGACTGCCAAACTTACCTTAGACATCATTTGATTTATTAGTTTCGATTTGACCAACCTAGTAATTTCGGGTTCGACTGCATAGCTATGAATAAAGTCCATTTAGTCCTCATTAAAGGCATGGACTTGATCAACCATAACTATTATAATTGAGTCTAAAGAGTTCTTGACCTAATCTAATTTAAAATTTGGTTAGATTTGATCAATTACTCCAATTTAGTCCATTCTTTAACTAACCTTAGGTCTAACCCACTTAATGAACCTAATTCATCTAACCCAATAACCCATGTTTTATGATTGATGACTTAGGATCTTTAATTCACAATTCTAGATCCTAATTCATTTTACTTAATTCTTAATTAAGTTTTTAGGCTGAGGGTAGGGATTCGACATTTCAAAAATATTTTTTTTTAATTTTGAAAGGTTCTATACAACATAGCATTGTTCATTAAATGGGTTGACTCATTTTAAAAATGAGTCGGCTCATTTAACAAACAGTACTAGTGGTAGGTTTTATGTATACTACATAAAAAATAATCATGAATCCAAATTTAGATTCAATCTAACACATTCATGATTAAAATTTAGATAAAATTAATTTAAAAATTTTTTTCATTATTTATCTTCAGGAATGAGTTCACGGTGGCTTCCCTACTGCCATAAGAGATCCCCATCGAATGGAAGGAGATGGCCTTTAAACCATGCTTATACCTTATGACTGGATGGCATGGTGGCTCATTCAAGCTTGATTACTAGACTACTCAAATAAAGTGCATATTTAATATACAAATTTTTAAATTCTAAAGCATATATATATATTATATTTAATGAACCATGCTCTGATACGACTGAAAGGTTTTCAATGCAGGGTTTCTAGCATTATTTTTGAAACCTTTTTAAAAAATTTATTAAATATACTAAAAATAATTAATTTAATTAATTATAAGCTATAGATCATATCAGAAAACTCTACTCATATGATCTAAATATGATATACATGCTTTGAATTTGAAAACTAAATTGATAGCAGTAAACTATTTACCACTACACTACGTGTTCAGAATAGGATACCTTATGCGGGTAGTAGATCACCACAATCTGATCATCATTGGAGAGGTTCACTCATCATGATGTAGCCACATAGTGTGTCTGGCCTCCATAGTGTTAGATATATGTGCCTTAGAAGCCAGAATTGGCTGACACTTGTAATACACTTCTAGGGAGAAAATTATAATTTTGACTAAAATCAATAAATATATTATTTTCTATCACATATGTGTATTTAGTGTCTGTGATACATCTTTTGAGTTAATGGTAATGATAATTCATATTTTCAAGAGTTGAAAATTTAAGATATGAATAATCATTATTAACTCATAAAATGCTCCTGACCATAGGACCATCATAAGGATGGTGATTGATCCAAAAGGTTGGTGTACAATCGCTTCTCTTTAGTAGATGAGTCTTGAGTCTATGGTGTGGAGACACCGGAGCGAGAGTACAGGTACTCGTTAGAGAACGAGGGCACTGAGCGTGACCACCTCGAGTAGTCATTAGGAAGTCTACCTTCTCGTCAATGACTGACTCGATGCTGCAGTAGTGTGTCTGGTTCTTTGACCTGAGATGCATCGGCAGTTCACCTTGAGGGTGTTATAGTTTGACTACACCATTACTCGGTCTCCTAGCCATATGGAACCCTGAGGTGTATGTTGGCTATAGCATGTTCATTGTAGGAACTGGATGCATCAAGATGGAATCTATCTACCTCGGTGGTAGAGGAGCAGCCCTATGATGATCATGAGAATCAAGTCCAGAAGTCCATGGCCATGGCAGAGTGAAATAATAGAAAGAGTTTCTATTTAGATTTTCACATCGGACTCGAATCGAATGATTACATCATATGACAGAACTAGGGTTTGACGAGTTCACCTTAACCCTAATCTGATCGGGGCTCAAGATAGAAGAACTTAATCACACAGGTAGCTGCACCAAGAGGTTCGCATTCAGCTCTGATGGGTTGCCACCATATACTGCTAGGTGTCACTGGTGGATTTTGGGAGCAATTAGAATGATTTAGATGATCGATCATTCTAGCTGTTCGAATCAGAAGAGTTCTGATCCATCGAAAGGAGTTTCGATGATGTCGATGATAGAGATCATGACATATCCCATTACCATACAGAACTGAACCTAACTGGGTCACACAAATAAGGGTTTGAATCTGGTGATCATCAATTGAACTGATCTAGTTCAATTGATCTGAATGAGATTCAATTAGGTTCAAGGAAAATCGTGCTAGCACTCGATTGAACCTAACGTTCTTCTTTTACTATCATAAATAAGTTGTCCTGTCTGAGCCAAAGGAGTTTGTGCTCAATCAGAGGCCTTCATATGGTCTGACTGGAGGTTGTCCAAGTCAGAAAAGGTTGTCTTATTTTGTAAGACATTACCTGCCATTTTTGGTCACCTGCCATTTCTTGTTCTTTGACTTTGGTCAAAAGTCTACCTTTGACTGGTCAAATGTTGACCATTGACACTTTGACTTTTGACCACATGTCATGCACCTATTGGAGAGCTGGTGGGGGCCTGTCCCCCTACCAGAACCTGCAAGGAGAGGGCGCACGCCACCAGAACCTGGCAAGAGAGGGCGCACGCCACCCTGGCGTGTGCCCAAGTTGGAGGCGCCTAGGAGTCCTTGTTGGACAAGGACTCCATCTCCTTTTTGGATTCCAATTAGAGTTCTTCTAAGAACCAACTTTGACTGGTCTTAGGCGCCCTCTAAGGAGGAATCCAGGGGACTCTATTCCCACCAATCAGATTTAGATCTGATTTCACAAAGGTTGTGATTGGTTGGGAAGAAGAGGAAGTTGGATCACAGTCAGTCTATAATGGTCAGTAGGAGCATTGTTGTCTTTCCTCGTATTGTACGTGGATGACATCTTCTTATTGGGAATGATGTTCATATGACAACAGTCAAATTATGGTTGTCAGGACATTCTCCATAAAGACTAGGGCAAAGGCATCCTTTATTCTAGGAATTAAGGTTTAGGATAGACTGAATAGGATGCTCGGACTTTCACAGAAGATGTACATAGAGAAAGTATAAAGAGGTTTAGTATGAAAAACTCTAGAGGGGATTAATATCCTTCAGACATGGTATATCATTTCCAAGAAGATGTGCCTAGCACACCTAAGGAAATAGAACGCATGAGCAAGATCCCTTATGCTTCTGCAATAGGGAGCCTCATGTATGCGCATGCATATGTGCACGACCTGATATAGCCCATGCTGTGAGTGGTCACATTCAGCTCTGATGGGTTGCCACATACTACTGCTGGTATCACTGGTGGATTTTGGGAGCAATTAGAATGATTTAGATGATCGATCATTTAGCTGTTCGACATAAGAGTTCTGATCCATCGATGTTGTCGTGATAGAGATCTAGCATCTCATTACCATACAGAACTGAATTAATGGGTACACAAACAGGGTTTGAATCTGGCGATCATCATTGATGATATAGTTCAATTTTATTTGAATGAGATTCAGTTAGGTTCAAGGAAATTGTGCTAGCACTCGATTGAACCTAACATTCTTCTTTTACTATCATAATAAGCGGTTGTCTTGTTTGAGCCAAAGAGTTTTGTGCTCAATTAAGAGGCCTTCATATGGTCTGACTGGAGGTTGTCCAAGTCAGGAAAAGGTTGTCTTATTTTGTAAGACATTACCTACAATTTTTGGTCACCTGCCATTTTTATTCTTTGACTTTGGTCAAATCTATCTTTGATTGTCAAACGTTGACCATTGACACTTTGACTTTTGACATATGTCACACACCTATTGGAGAGCTGGTGGGGGCCTGTTCTCCATGCCAGAACCTGGCAAGAAAGAGGACGACGCACACCAACTTGGCGTGTGCCTAAAGTTGGAGGCGCCTAGGAGTATCCTTGTTGGATAAGGAATCCATCTTCTTTTTGATTCCAATTAGAGTTCTTCTAAGAACCAACTTTGAACTGGTCTTAGGCGCACTCTAATATGGAATCCAGGGGACTCTATTCCCACCATCTGATTTGGATCTGATTTTCACAAAGGGTTGTGATTGGTTGGGATGAAGAGAAGTTGGATCACAGTCAGTCATATAAATAAGACCCTGCGCCCAACTCACTAAGATGATTGAATCCAAATTCCCATGCCCCCTAGGTGCCTCTCCCTCCTTCTCCATGCCAAACCACCTTCTTCTCCCCTTGCTCTCCTGTCCAAAAGGAGTTTTTCATTTTTTGTTGGTGCGATTCAAGCAAGAGAAGGAGACTGAAAGCTAGAAGGTGCGCTGCTGCAAACGACGACTGCATGATCTTCAAAAAAGTTTTGAAGATCCTCTAAGATTACATCCAGATCTGATTTTTGGGAGGCATGATAGAGAAGAAGAGGATCTCCCAGATTAGCCTGAGTGGATACAGTAGAGGCCAAGCGCTTGCATGGTAGATCCAGAACCTTCCGTGCAAATAGGATCATCAATGGGTAATAGGATTACCAAATCAGGTAAATTAATTTGATTTAATTTTTCCTTATTTTTTTTATTTTATTAAAATAATAAGAATTAGATCTTGTATCTCAGATCTGATTATAAGATCAAAGTTAGAAAGTTTTTGAATATATCTTTTGATTGATTAGATCTGAAGACGAACCTGGATTCAAAAAATCATGTTTTTTTCCTTCACATAGATCGTCCACATGAGGCTCCTAGTCCTATCGACTCATCCCGAGTGCTAGCTTGGACATCTAAAGCTTTGATGGTTGATTTTGATCGAACTCCTTCGATCTTCATCTAGGACTCTTAGCATGCTCTAGATCATTAGTATGACATAGCAGAGAGGTAGAGGAGGCCCTCTTGGAATTTTTGGTGGGTCACAACTCATAGCTCACAACTCTCTTTCCGAACCTAGGATGAAATCCTAGGGTGCACTAGAAAGCCCTGCACCCCTTCCTTATCTATATATTTTTCATGGTATTCTTTTTTGAATTTTCCATGTAGAGGGTTATGCTCATGCACTCCTTTTTTCTCACTCAGTAAGAACTTTGGCATGCCCAGGGAGAAATCAAATTTAAAGTATTCTTTTGTCAGCATTCACATGTGTGGGAAGGATGAGATCAAGTTGGTTTTTGATTCAATTCAAACTTGATTTGAATTTAAACCAAAACACTTGATCTTATCCATTTTGGCATGAGAAAGGGAGGTGTGCGCCCTCCCTTGTGCATAGAAAAACTTTATAAAAACTTTCTCGTGAGTAAAGTGGGCGTAAGAATGAGAAGGGATAAGCCAAGTGGTTATAGATTTGAATTCAAACTCTCTTTGAATTCAAATGAAAACAATTTGGTCTTATCCATAAGGGGCGAGATAATGTTGGGGCATAGGCTCCTTTGTGCATAAAAGAAGCAATGAGAAACATCTTTCTCATAAGGAAGGTTGGGCATAGAATAGGTGGCGTGTGGAGAGAAGATACGTCAAACTAGTCTTGAATTTAAACTCATCTAATTACCAAACCCAATCTAAATTGGCTAGGCCTAATTAGATCAGATTTAAATCCAATCAATTTAGACTTAATTAGGATTAATTAATTCTAATAAAAATTAGAATTGATCAAAGCCTAACCCATAATCAAATCAGAGATCAAACTCCTCGGCGATTAGGTCATCTCATGACCTAATTGGGTCAACCCAACTGAATCGAATTCAATTAGACTTGATCTCAAAAAATTAAATACTCAATCAAATTGAGTTAATTAGCAATCAAATTACTAATTAAATCTTTCATAAAAATGAGTCCAAATCTGGTGGTAATCGGACAACAATATCCATTGATATGAATCTTGATCGAAGAGTCCCAAACCAGTGGGACTCTTGACCAGTGTCCGAAATGAGTGGAACTCATGATCATAGAGTTCAGACTCTTGATCATAGAGTTTCAGATAGTAGAATCAGTCAAGTTTCAGTCATGAAGGACTCTTGGTCAAAGAGTTCCAAATCCAGTGTGACTCTTGACCATAGAGTCCAATCCTATGAGACTCTTTACGCAGCATAAAATCAGGTGGAATCTTATTTGTGGCTGACTCCATAGGTTCGAACAGCTAATAGTATAGAAATTAATTTTTGTAGTATAAAAGTGACCATCCAGCAATGGTACCTAATATCCAGATAGGTCGAATATTATAATAGCATATTTTGAACTCCACAAATATGGTTACGTATAATTCATTTCTTTGACCTCTATGTATAGGATGATTCAGAGTTTAAAATGTCAATTCTAATAATACATCCAAATCATTCTAAGCAATTAGTCTCATGACTTCTCACTAGGACTATCTAGAAAAAGTTTTTGCTAAATTGAAATAACAATTGAAACAACTCCTGAACTAGAGTGTAATTTCATTGACTCACATACTGATCTCAAGTACTTGACTGTGCTAGAAACCTTTCATCACTGAATTAGAAATGTAAGGTAGTCCTGACAACCAAAGCTAGTGAGTTTCTCTTGAAGGCACCTAGTGATTCTCAGATCAGGAGAGAATACTTATATCCATATTCCATCAGAGTTAAATCTTATAACAGTAGAAAAGTTTGGAGTCTTGGTCACGTTCAGTTAATGGAATGTTACCTTTATATCATCACCTACATAACCATACCATTGTCTTTCATATTCCCTTGGTTAAGAAGACAACCAACCTATATGGGCAACAATGATGTATCTCGGATAACATTATCATCCTTAAGTAACAATGTATCAATTTGTTACGAATAGGTTTTAAGGACTAAACGACAAATCCTTTTTCGTCGCTTCTAAATAGTTCAAAACTTCACCACAACAAGCACAGATTTCTTAGAAAGATGAAATAATTTATGATGAAAAAAATACCAAAATATACTTTTATCTATTTATATTCATATCAAAATATAAAATAGACAATCATCAATAGGTTGAAATTGCCTTTTGGGACAACTATTTCATAGTTAATGTCAAGATGAAGGGGAAATCCTGATTTCCTAGATCAGGTTCACTCGGATTTGATCGGAATCAAGAGAGAGATATTTTCAAAAATTTTCCTCATGTTCTAGATTTCAAATCTTAGATGTTTCAGATCTAATTTTTAGATCTAAAATAAAAAATGAAAATAAATTAAACTTGATTAATTTATATCTTGGATGTTAGGTAGTCAGATTTATCCTTTGATGATCCTGCTGATTGTCTGAGATTTTGGATAAAGCCATTGCAATGCGCCTGGGCCTTTAATCAGTATCCACTTAGGCTGGAATCTAGAGATATTCTTTTTCTTTTCCATTACTATAAAAAAGATCTGGAATCTGATTTGGTACGAATCTTCAAACTCCTTCTGAAGATCAGCAGTCGTCTCTGCAGCAAGCGCTGCACTTCTTTCTTTTCGTCAGCTTTTTTTCTTATCCGGAATTCGCAACACAAAATTGAAGCCCAATTCCCTTAAGCATGAGAGGAGAGAGAGGATCAGAAGATGAATGAAGGAGAGAGAAGGGCAGTGTGAAGTTAGACTTGGACCTGTAGAACGATATTATTCTGCAATCCTTGACTGATACATATGGGCAATTCATCATGAATTACCACATGCATAAACTTCAAAATTTCTTGGCCAAATTAATGAATATGCTGGTTACCGCTGAGCTTTCTATGAAAGGTTCTAAAGGCTCAGTTCTTGCTATGGAATGAACTTCTTTCAAAAGAAAGTCTTATGGAAAGAAAAAGAAGTTTGCGAAAAAGCAGAAGGTGGAAGGAGCAAAGAAGAAGAAGGCAGAGCCGAAGATGAAAGCCACAGTCAAAGAAAAGTGTTTCCATTGCAACAGCGATGGCCATTGGAAGTGAAACTGCCCTACTTACCTGGCCACCCTGAAGAACAAGAAGGAAGGTCCTTCTGGAGGTATGCTTATTATTGAGTCTAACCTTATGATTTCTTCTGCATCCAGTTGGGTGCTTGACTCTGGTTCTAGTGCTCATCTGTGCACTTCCATGCAGGGTCTTGAGGATAGTAGGAGGTTGAGGGATGGAGACATGATCCTATGCATCAGTAATAGAGCAAGAGTTGCTGCAGTAGCCATGGAAACATACCCTCTTCGATTACCATCTGGTTTAGACTTAGTTTTGAAAGACTGTTATTATGTGCCTACAGCTAGCAGGAATTTGATTTTTTTTTCATGCTTAGCACAAGAAGGCTATGTGATCACCTTCTTTAAGGACCATTGTAACATTCTTTATGAAAGAAATAAAATTGCAAATGGTTTCCTTATTAATGATCTTTATCAGCTACATATTGATGTACCTATTCTAACTATCGAGCAAAACGTGAATGCCAAACGACCTAGGGATAGTCCAAACAACAGATATCTATGGCACCTAAGATTAGGTCATATAGCAGAAGATAGGATCAACAAATTGGAGAAAAATGGGCTATTGAGTCCATTGACTTTTGAGTCATATCCAACTTGTGAATCCTGTCTTCAAGGCAAAATGACCTAAACTCCCTTTTGTTGGACATGGGGAGAGGGCCACAGATCTCCTTGCCCTAGTACATACAGATGTGTGCGGCCCATTTGATGTGCCGGCTAGAGGCAATTTTATCTACTTCATTACCTTTACCGATGATCTGTCTAGGTATGGGTATGTGTATCTTATGAGACACGAGTCTGAAGCTTTTGAAAAGTTCAAAGAATTCAGACATGAAGTAGAAAAACAAACTAGAAAACCCATTAAGGTTCTTCGATCAGATCGAGGAGGTGAATACCTTAGTCGAGAATTCCTAGACTATTTCAAAGAAAATGGCATAGTCTCTCAATGGACTCCACCAGGAACACCTCAACTCAATGGGGTTTTAGAATGGAGAAATCGGACCCTATTAGATATGGTTCGATCCATGATGAGCTTCACAGACCTTCCTGATTTTCTTTGGGGACACTCATTGTTAACTTCAATCTATCTACTAAATAGGGTTCCCTCTAAAACTGTTCCTACCACACCGTATGAGATATGGCACGGTAAGAAACCAAGTTCTGAGTCATCTCAGAATTTGGGGTTGTCCAGCTTATGTCAAAAGACAACAAGCAGATAAGTTAGAGTTTAGGTCCTTTAGAGCTCAATTTATAGGATATCCTAAAGAGTCATTAGGATACTATTTCTATATTCAAGAAGACCACAATGTGATTGTGAGTCGACATGCCATCTTTCTTGAAAAATAGTTTATTCAAGATAGCGGCATTGGAAAGCAGATTAAGCTTGATGAGAAAGTCTCACAAGTACAATGAGCTAAGGACCAATTGGAACCAAATCAGGTTGAGCCAATAAGAACACTACCTCCTCCACCTCGTAGATCAGAAAGAGTTTTCCATCCCCCTGAAAGATACTTAGGTATTATTTCAGAGGACGTAGAGAAAATGTTCCTCGTAGGTAATGGTGCTCATGGTGATGATCCCAAAACCTACAATGAGGCGATATCAGATATCGACTCCGAGAAATGGCTAGAGGCAATGCAGTCAGAAATTGACTCGATGCACTCAAACCAAGTCTGGACCTTGGTAGATCCACCAGAAGGTATAGTACCTATTGGGTGTAAATGGATCTTCAAGAGAAAGATTGGTGCAGATGGAAATGTGGAGACATTCAAGGCTAGACTAGTGGCAAAAGGTTATAGTCAACGTGAAGGCATTGACTATCAGGATACCTTTTCCCCAGTGGCTATGCGAAAATCCATGCGCACATTGCTTGCCGTTGCAGCCTATTTCGATTATGAAATATGGCAAATGGACGTGAAAACGATATTCCTAAATGGATATCTTGAGGAAGATATCTATATGGAATAGCCGCTAGGTTTCACATCCAGTGATACTAATCACAAGGTTTGCAAGCTGCAAAGGTCCATATATGGACTTAAGCAAGCATCTTAAAGCTGGAACACTCATTTTAATGATGTGATCAAAATGTTTGGTTTCATAAAAAATGATGAGGAACTGTGTGTTTTCAGAAAGGTCAGTAGGAGCATTGTTGTCTTCCTCGTATTGTACGTGGATGACATCCTCCTTATTGGGAATGTGTTCCCATATGACAACAGTCAAATTATGGTTGTCCAAGGAATTCTCCATGAAAGACCTAGGCAAAGCATCCTTTATTCTAGGAATTAAGGTCTATAGGGATAGACCGAATAGGATGCTAGGACTTTCACAGAAGATGTACATAGAGAAAGTACTAAAGAGGTTTAGTATGAAAAACTCTAAGAGGGGATTAATATCCTTCAGACATGGTATTCATCTTTCCAAGAAGATGTGCCCTAGCACACCTAAGGAAATAGAACGCATGAGCAAGATCCCTTATGCTTCTGCAATAGGGAGCCTCATGTATGCCATGCTATGTGCACGACCTGATATAGCCCATGCTGTGAGTGTCACATTCAGCTCTGATGGGTTGCCACCATATACTGCTAGGTATCACTGGTGGATTTTGGGAGCAATTAGAATGATTTAGATGATCGATCATTCTAGCTGTTCGAATCAGAAGAGTTCTGATCCATCGATGTTGTCGATGATAGAGATCATGACATATCCCATTACCATACAGAACTGAATCTAACTGGGTCACACAAACAAGGGTTTGAATCTGGCGATCATCAATTGAACTGATCTAGTTCAATTGATTTGAATGAGATTCAATTAGGTTCAAGGAAATTGTGCTAGCACTCGATTGAACCTAACATTCTTCTTTTACTATCATAAATAAGTTGTCTTGTTTGAGCCAAAGGAGTTTGTGCTCAATTAGAGGCCTTCATATGGTCTGACTGGAGGTTGTCCAAGTCAGAAAAGGTTGTCTTATTTTGTAAGACATTACCTACAAATTTTTGGTCACCTGCCATTTCTTATTCTTTGACTTTGGTCAAAAGTCTATCTTTGACTTGTCAAACGTTGACCATTGACACTTTGACTTTTGACCATATGTCACACACCTATTGGAGAGCTGGTGGGGGCCTGTCTCCCTGCCAGAACCTGGCAAGAAAGAGGACGCACACCACCCTTGGCGTGTGCCTAAGTTGGAGGCGCCTAGGAGTCCTTGTTGGATAAGGACTCCATCTTCTTTTTGGATTCCAATTAGAGTTCTTCTAAGAACCAACTTTGACTGGTCTTAGGCGCCCTCTAAATAGGAATCCAGGGGACTCTATTCCCACCAATCTGATTTGGATCTGATTTCACAAAGGGTTGTGATTGGTTGGGATGAAGAGAAGTTGGATCACAGTCAGTCTATAAATAAGACCCTGCGCCCAACTCACATAAGATGATTGAATCACAATTCCCCATGCCCCTAGGCTGCCTCTCCCCTCCTTCTCCATGCCAAACCACCTTCTCCCCTTGCTCTCCATGTCCAAAAGGAGTTTTTCATTTTTGTTGGTGCGATTCAAGCAAGAGAAAGGAGACTGAAAGCTAGAAGGCTGCGCTGCTGCAAACGACGACTGCTGATCTTCAAAAAGAGTTTTGAAGATCCTCTAGATCACATCCAGATCTGATTTTTGGAGGCATGATAGAGAAGAAGAGGATCTCCAGATTCAGCCTGAGTGGATACCAGTAGAGGCCAAGCGCTTGCATGGCTAGATCCAGAACCTTCCGCTGCAAATAGGATCATCAATGGGTAATAGGATTACCCAAATCAGGTAAATTAAATTTGATTTAATTTATCCTTATTTTATTTTATTTATTAAAATAATAAGAATTAGATCTGAAATATCTCAGATCTGATATAGATCAAAGTGAAAAGTTTTTGAAATATATCTCTTGATTTGATTAGATCTGAACGAACCTGGATCAAAAAATCATGTTTTTCCTTCACATAGATCGTCCACATGAGGCTCCTAGTCCTGATCGACTCATCCCGAGTGCTAGCTTGACATCTAAAAGCTTTGATGGTTGATTTTGATCGAACTCCTTCGATCTTCATCTACGGACTCTTCAGATGCTCTAGATCATTAGTAGACATAGCAGAGAGGTAGAGGAGGCCCTCTTGGAATTTTGGTGGGCTCACAACACTCATAGCTCACCAACTCTCTTCCCGAACCCTAGGATGAAATCCTAGGGTGTGCACTCAGAAAAGCCCTGCACCCCCTTCTCTATCTATATATTTTTCATGGTATTCTTTTTTGAATTTTTCCATGTAGAAGGGTTAGCTCATGCACTCCTTTTCTCACTCAGTAAGAACTTTGCATGCCCAGGGAGAAATCAAATTTAAAGTATTCTTTGTCAGCATTCACAATGTGTGGAAGGATGAGATCAAGTTGGTTTTTGATTCAAATTCAAACTTGATTTGAATTTAAACCAAAACCACTTGATCTTATCCATTTTGGGCATGAGAAAGGGAGGTGTGCGCCCTCCCTTGTGCATAGAAAAACTTCATAAGAAACTTTTCTCGTGGAGTAAAGTGGGCGTAAGAATGAGAAGGGATAAAGCCAAGTGGTTATAGATTTGAATTCAAACTCTCTTTGAATTCAAATGAAAACCAATTTGGTCTTATCCATAAGGGGCGAGATAATGTAGGGCATAGGCTCCCTTTGTGCATAAAAGAAGCCATGAGAAACATCTTTCTCATAAGGAAAGTTGGGCATAGAATAGGGTGGCGTGTGGGAAGAGAAGACTAGTCAAACTAGTCTTGAATTTAAACTCATCTAATTAAACCAACCCAATCTAAATTGGCTAGGCCTAATTAGATCAGATTAAATCCAATCAATTTAGACTTAATTAGGATTAATTAAATTCTAATAAAATTAGGAATTGATCAAGCCCAACCCATAATCAAATCAGAGATCAAACCTCCTCGGCGATTAGGTCATCTCATGACCTAATTGGGTCAAACCCAACTGAATCGAATTCAATTAGACTTGATCCAAAAATTAATACTCAATCAAATTGAGTTAATTAGCAATCAAATTACTAATTAAATCTTTCATAAAAATAGAGTCCAAATCTGGTGGGTAATCGGACAACAATATCCATTGATATGAAATCTTGATCGAAGAGTCCCAAACCAGTGGGACTCTTGACCCCAGTGTCCGAAATGAGTGGAACTCATGATCACAGAGTTCAGACTCTTGATCATAGAGTTTCAGATAAGTAGAACTCAGAGTTTCAGTCATGAAGGACTCTTGGTCAAAGAGTTCCAATCCAGTGTGACTCTTGACCATAGAGTCCCAATCCTATGAGACTCTTTACCAGCCATCAAATCAGGTAGGAATCTCTAATGTGTGCTGACTCCATAGGTTCGAACCCAGCTAATAGTATAGAAATTAATTTTTGTAGTAATAAAAGTGACCATCCAGCAATGGTACCTAATATCCAGATAGGTCGAATAGTCATAATAGCAATATTTTGAACCTCCACAAATATGGTTACCGTATAATTCATTTCTTTGACCTCTATGTATAGGATGATTCAGAGTTAAACTGTCAATTCTAATAAATACATCCAAATCATATCTTAAAGCAATTAGTCTCATGACTTCTCACTAGGACTATCCTAGAAAAAGTTTTTGCTAAATTGAAATACAATTGAACACAACTCCTGAACTAGAGTGATCAATTTCATCTTGACTCACATACTGACTCCTCAAGTACTTGACTGTGCCTAGAAACCTTTCATCACTGAATTAGAAATGTAGGTAGTCTGACACCAAAGCATAGTGAGTTCCTTGAAAGTCACCTAGTGATCTCAGATCGGAGAGATACTTATATCCATATTCCATCAGAGTAAATCTTAACAGTAGAAAAGCTTTGGAGTTGGTCACGTTCAGTATGGATGTACCTTTATATCTCACCTACATACCATACCATTGTCTTCATATCCCTTGGTTAAGAAGACAACCAACCTATATGGCACACAATGATCTATACTCGATAAACATTATCATCCTTAGTACAATGTATCATTTGGTTACGAATAGGTTTAAGGACTAAACGACAAATCCTTCTTCGTCGATTCTAAATAGTTCTAAAAACTTCACCACAACACAAGATTTCATTAGAAGATGAAATAATTTATGATGAAAAAATACCAAAATAACTTTTATCTATTTATAATTCATATACAAATATAAAAATCAGCACAATCATCAATAGGTTGACAATTGGCTTTGGGACACTATTTCCAATAGTTAATGCTCAAGATGAAGGGGAAATCCTGATTTCCTAGATCAGGTTCACTCGGATTTGATCGGATCAAGAGAGATATTTCAAAAATTTTTCTCATGTATCTAGATCAAATCTTAGATGTTTCAGATCTAATTTTATAGATCTAATAAATAAAAATGAAAATAAATTAAACTTGATTTAATTTATATCTTGATGTTAGGTAGTCAGATTATCCTTTGATGATCCTGCTGATTGTCTGAGATTTTGGATCAAGCCATGCAAGCGCCTGGCCTTTATCAGTATCCACTTAGGCTGGATCTAGAGATATTCTTTTTCTTTATCACTTCTATAAAAAATAGATCTGGATCTGATTTGGACGATCTTCAAAACTCCTTCTGAAGATCAGCAGTCGTCTCTGCAGCAGCGCTGCCTTCTTTCTTTCTCGTCAGCTTTTTCTTATCCGGATCGCACCAAATTGAAGCCCAACTTCCCTTAAGCATGGAGAGGAGAGAGAGGATCAGAAGATGACATGAAGGAGAGAGAAGGGCATGTTAGATATATGTGCCCTAGAAGCCAGAATTGGCTGACACTTGTAATACACTTCTAGGGGCAAAATTGTAATTTTGACTATAATTAATGAAATGGGTTATTTTCTATCACACCTGTGTATTTAGTGTCTGTGATACATCCTTTGAGTTAATGGTAATGATAATTCATATTTTCAAGAGTTGAAAATTTAAGACATGAATAATCATTATTAACTCATAAACAGCTCCCGACCATAGAATCATTACGAGGATGGTGATTGATCCGGAAGGTTGGTGTACGATCGCTTCTCTTTAGTAGATGAGTCTTGAGTCTACGGTGTGGAGACATCAGAGCGAAAGTATAGGTACTCGTTAGAGAACGAGGGCACTGAGCGTGACCACCTCGAGTAGTCATTAGGAAGTCTACCTTCTCATCAATGACTTACTCGATGCTGCAGTAGTGTGTCTGGTTCTTTGACCTGAGATGCATCGGCAGTTCACCTTGAGGGTGTTATAGTTTGACTACACCATTACTCGGTCTCCTAGCCATATGGAACCCTGAGGTGTATGTTGGCTATAGCATGTTCATTGTAGGAACTGGATTGCATCAAGATGGGATCTATCTACCTCGGTGGTAGAGGAGCAGCCCTATGATAATCATGAGAATCAAGTCCTGAAGCCCATGGCCATGGCAGAGTGAAATAATAGAAAGAGTTTCTATTTAGGTTTTCACATTGGACGCGAATCGAATGATCATATCATATGACAGAGACTAGGGTTTGACGAGTTTACCTTAACCCTAATCTGATCGGGGACTCAAGATAGAAGAACTTAATCACACAGGTAGCTGCACCAAGAGGTTCGCATTCAGCTCTGATGGGTTGCCACCATATACTGCTAGGTGTCACTGGTGGATTTTGGGAGCAATTAGAATGATTTAGATGATCGATCATTCTAGCTGTTCGAATCAGAAGAGTTCTGATCCATCGAAAGGAGTTTCGATGATGTCTATGATAGAGATCATGACATATCCCATTACCATACAGAATTGAACCTAACTGGGTCACACAAACAAGGGTTTGAATCTGGTGATCATCAATTGAACTGATCTAGTTCAATTGATCTGAATGAGATTCAATTAGGTTCAAGGAAATCATGCTAGCACTCGATTGAACCTAACGTTCTTCTTTTACTATCACAAATAAGTTGTCCTGACTGAGCCAAAAGGAGTTTGTGCTCAATTAGAGGCCTTCATATGGTCTAACTGGAGGTTGTCCAAGTTAGAGAAGGTTGTTTTATTTTATAAGACATGACCTGCCATTTTTGGTCACCTGCCATTTTTGGTCCTTTGACTTTGGTCAAAAGTTGACCTTTGACTGGTCAAATGTTGACCATAGACACTTTGACTTTTGTCCACGTGTCACGCACCTATTGGAGAACTGGTGGGGGCCTGTCCCCCTACCAGAACTTGGCAAGGAGGAGGGTGCACGCCACCCTAGGCGTGCGCCCAAGTTGGAGGCGCCTAGGAGTCCTTGTTGGACAAGGACTCCACCTCCCTTTTGGATTCCAATCAGAGTTCTTCTAAGAATCCAGTTTGACTGGTCTTAGGCATCCTCTAAGGAGGAATCCAGGGGTCTCTATTCCAACCAATCAGATTTAGATCTGATTTCACAAAGGGTTGTGATTGGTTGAGAGGAAGAGGAGTTGGATCACAAGAGGTCTATAAATAAGACCCTGCGCCCAACCCTAATGCAAATGAAATTCAATAGAGATTTCCCACGCCCCAAGGCTGCCTCTCCCCTCTTCCTCCATGCCTAAACTTCTCCTCCTTCTCCTCTCCACGTCCAAAAGGGTTTTGGACTTAGGTTGGTGCGATTCAGATCAAGGAAAGGCGATCAAAAGCAAGAAGGCTGCGCTGCTGCAAAAGGACGACTGCAGATCTTCAAAAGAGTTTTGAAGATCCTCCAGATCAGATCCTGATCTGATTTTTGGAGGCATGATAGAGAAGAAGAGGATCTCCAGATCTAACCCGAGTGGATACCGGTAGAGGCCAGGCGCTTGCGTGGCTAGATCCAGAACCTTCCGCTGCAATCAGGATCATCTACAGGGTAATAGGATTACCCAAATCAGGTAAATTAAATTTGATTTAATTTATCTTATTTTATTTTATTTATTAAAATAATAAGAATCAGATCTGAAATATATCAAGATCTGATTGGAATCAAGAGAAAAATTTTTGAAATATATCTCTTGATCTGATCAGATCTGGACGAACCTGGACCAGAAAATCAGGATTTCCCTTCAGGGCAGCCTTGGGGCATGGGCTAGGAGAGAACTCTATTAAAGTTGGGTGTAGATAGGATTTATATAGACCCTATTGCACCATGCAGTGCCACATCATCTCGGCCAATCACATTACTTCGTACAATCAGATCTAAATCTGATTGGTGGAATGATATCATCTAATCCAATTAGATGAGAGTCCTACTAATTCATTCTTAGACGGCACCTAAGACTGATCAAAGTCTATAGTTATGGGCCACCTAAGTAGAAACAAAGAAGCAACCTGGAGTCCCATCCATATAGGACTCCAGTCGTTCCTATCCATAGGCACATGCCTCCTTAGGCGTGCACCCCCTCTTTTCCAAAATCTAGTAAGGGGACATGCCCCTATCTACTCTCCAATAGGTGCATGACACATGGGCAGATGTCTAAGGGTCAAAGGTCAATATTTGAGCAAACTCAAAAGACAAGAATTAGCAGGTGACGGAAAATGATAGATGTTATCTAAAATTTATCTAATAAATTAAGACAACCCTATTCTGACCTGGACAAGCTCTAGTCAGACCAAGTAAAGGTATCTGAGTGAGCATAAATACATTTGGCTAAGTCAAGACAACTTTAATGATAGTAGAAGGAGAATGTTAGGCTCAATCGTGTGCTAGCACGATTTTCTTGAACCTAATTGAATCTAATTCAAATAAATTGAACTGAATTAGTCTAATTGATGATATCTAGATCCAAATCCTTGTTGTGTGATCCAGTTAGGTTTAGTTCTATATGGTAATGGGATATGTCACGATCTCTATCATCGACATCATCGAAACTTCTTTTGATGGATCAGAACTCTTCTGATTCACACAACTAGAATGATCAATCAACTAAATCATTGTAATTGCTCCCAAAATCTACTAGTGACACCTAGCAGTATATAGTGGTAACCCATCAAAATAGAAAATGAACCTCTTGGTGCAGCTACTTGTGTGATTAAGTTCTTCTGTCTTGAGCCCCGATCAGATTAGGGTTAAGGTGAACTCGTCAAACCCTAATTTCTGTCATATGATTTAATCATTCGATTCAAGCCCGATGTAAAAATCTTAATAGAAACTCTTTTTATTATTTCACTCTGCCATGGCCATGAGCTTATGGACTTGATTCTTATGATTATCATAGGGTTGCTTCTCATGCACCGAGGTAGATAGAATCCTTCTTGGTGCAATCCAATTCCTACAATGAACATGCTATAGCCAACATACACCTCAGGATTTTGAATGGATAGGAAATCGAGTCATGGTGTAGCCAAACTATAACACCCTCAAGGTGAACTATCGATGCACCTCAGGTCAAAGAATCAGACACACCACTGCAGCTTCGAGTCAGTCATCGATGAGAAGGTAGACTTCCTTATGACTACTCGAGGTGGTCACGCTCAGTGCCCTCATTCTCTAACGAGTACCTATACTCTCACTCTGGTGTCTCTGCACCATAGACTTAAGACTCATCTACTATGAAGAAGTAATTGTACATCAACCTTCCGGATCAATCACCATCCTCATGATAATCCTACGGTCAGGAGCATTTTATGAGTTAATAATGAAAATTCTTGTCTTAAATTTTCAACTCTTGAAAATAAGAATTATCATTACCATTAACTCAAGGAATATATCATAGACACTAAATATATATTTATGATAAAAAAATAATCCATTTTATTATTTATAGTTAAAATTATAATTTTACCCCTAGAAGTGTATTATAAGTGTTAGCTAATTCTGGCTTCTAGGGCACGCATATCTAACAAACTCCCACTTGACCTAAAGCCAATTGGCTATAAATCTATGTCCCATCTTCTCAAGGTGGGCTTTGATCTTCTACTGGCCCAACGGCTTTGTAAGCGGGTCTGCCGCATTGTCTATGGAGTCATCTCTCTTGACCTCAACGTAACCCTTCTCGAGGTAATCGCAGATGAGGTGGTGTTGCCACTCGATGTGCTTAGATTTCTAGTAAGATCTCAACTTTTTAGCAAGGGCTATGGCGCCATTATTATCACAGTATAGAGGAATGGCATCTGATGGCATCACTCCGATCTTTACGATAATTTTTTTATACCAGAATGCCTCCTTCGCAGCTTTTGATGCAGCAATATATTCTGCTTCCATGGTGAAATCTGCTATCATAGTCTGCTTAAAATTTTTTCAACTAACAACTCCACCATTGCACACAAACAGACTTTCAGATGTCGACTTTCGATCATCTACATCTGACATAAAATCCAAGTCTGTATACCCCTGGACTTGGAGTTCTCCATTACCAAAGACTAACAACATATCCTTTGTTCTTCTTAAGTACTTAAGGATACATTTCACAAAAGTCCAGTATTCTTCACCTAAATTCGACTGATATCTGCTCATGATACTCACAACATGGGCTATATCAGGTTGTGTACATAACATGGCACACATGAGGCTCCCTATTGCTGAAGCATAAGGGATCTTGCTCATGCATTCTATTTTCTCAGATGTGCTAGGGCACATCTTCTTAAAAAGATGAATGCCATGTCTGAAGGATACCAAACCTCTCTTAGAGTTTTTCATGCTAAATCTCTTTAGCACTTCCTCTATATACATCTTTTATGAAAGTCCTAGCATCCTATTCGATCTATCTCTATAGACCTTAATTCTCATAATAAAGGATGCTTCTCCTAGGTCTTTCATGGAGAATTCTTTGGATAACCACATTTTAACTATGGTCAACATGGGCATATCATTCCCAATAAGGAGGATGTCATCCACGTACAATACGAGGAAGACAACAGCGCTCCCACTGATCTTTTTGAAGACACATGGCTTCTCTTCATTTTTGATGAAACCAAATAATTTGATCACATCATTAAAATAAGTATTCTAGCTCTGAGATGCTCGCTTAAGTCCATATATGGACCTTTGCAGCTTGCATACCTTATGATCATCATCACTAAATATGAAACCTAGCGGCTATTTCATATAGATATCTTCCTCAAGATATCTATTTAAGAATATCATTTTTACATCCATTTGCCATATTTCATAATCGAAATAGGCTGCAACAGTAAGCAATGTGCGAATAGATTTTAGCATAGCTACTGATGAAAAGGTATCCTGATAGTCAATGCCTTCGCGTTGACTATAATCTTTTGCCACTAATCTAGCTTTGAATATCTCCACTTTTCCATCTGCACCAATCTTTCTCTTGTAGAATCATTTACACCTAATAGGTACTATACCTTCAGGTGGATCTACTAAGGTCCAGACTTGGTTTGAGTGCATCGAGTCAATTTCTGACTTCATTGCCTCTAACCATTTCTCGGAGTCAATATTCAATATCGCCTCGTTATAGGTTTTGGGATCATCACCATGAACCCCATTACCTACGAGGAATATTTTCTCTATTTCCTCTGAAATAGTACCTAAGTACATCTCAGGAGAATGGAAAACTCTTTCCAATCTATGAGGTGGAGGAGGTAGTGATTGGATTGGCTTAACCTGATTTAGTTCCATTTGGTCCTTAGCTCATTGCTCTTGTGAGACTTTCTCATCGAGCTTGATCTGCTTTCCAATGCTACTATCTTGAATAAACTATTTTTCAAGAAAGATGGCATGTCGATTCACAATTACATTGTGATCTTCTGGAATGTAGGCATAATATCCTAATGAGTCTTTAAGATATCCTATAAATCGAGCTCTAAAGGACCTAAAGTCTAACTTGTCTGCTTGTTGTCTTTTGATATAAGCCGGACAATTCTAAATTCTAAGATTACTCAGACTTGATTTCTTACAATGCCATATCTCATACGGTGTGGTAGGAATGGTTTTAGAAGAAACCCTATTCACTAAGTATATTGCAGTTAACAAATAGTGTCCCCAAAGAAAATCAGGAAGGTCTATGAAACTCATCATGGATCGGACCATATCTAATAGAGTCCGATTCCTCCGTTCTGAAATTTCGTTGAGTTGAAGTGTTTTAGGTGGAGTCCATTGAGAGACTATGCCATTTTCTTTGAGATGGTCTAGAAATTTTCGACTAAGGTATTCACCTCCTCGATCTAATTAAAGAACCTTGATGGGTTTTCTAGTTTGCTTTTCTACTTCACATCTGAATTTCTTGAACTTTTCAAAAGCTTTAGACTTGTGTCTCATAAGATACACATAACCATACCTAGATAAATCATCAGTAAAGGTTATGAAGTAGACAAAATTATCTCTAGCCGGTACATCAAATAGGCCGCACACATCAGTATGTACTAGGACAAGAAGATCCATGGCCCTTTCCCCATGTCCTACAGATGGGAGCTTAGTCATTTTGCCATGAAGATAGGATTCACAAATTGGATATGACTCGAAAGTCAATGGATTGAATAGCCCGATTTTCTCTAATTTGTTAACCCTATCTTCTACTATATGACCTAGTCTTAGGTGCCATAGATATTTATCGTTTGGACTATCCCTAGGTTATTTCATGGTATTCACATTTTGCTCGATGTTAAAAATAGATACATCAATATATAACTGATAAAGACTGTTAATAAGAAAACCACTTGCAATTTTATTTCTTTCATAAAGAATGTTATAATGGTCCTTAAGAAAACTAATTACATAGCCTTCTAATGCAAGGCAAGAAACATAGATCAAATTTCTGTTTGCTGCAGGCACATAATAACAGTCTTTTAACACTAAATCTAAACAAGATGGTAGTCAAAAAGGGTATGTTCCCATGACCACGACAGCAACTCTTGCTCCATTTTTGACATGTAGGATCATCTCACCATCCCTCAGCCTCCTGCTATCCTCAAGACTCTGCATGAAAGTGCATAAATGATCACTAGAACCAGAGTCAAGCACCCAACTGGATGCAGAAGAAACTATAAGGTTAGACTCAATAACAAGCATACCTCTAGAAGGACCTGCCTCCTTATTCTTCAGGATGGCCAGGTAAGTAGGGCAGTTTTGCTTCCAGTGGCCATCATTGTTGCAATGGAAATACTTTCCTTTGTCAGTGACCTTCTTTTTCAGCTCTATCTTTTTCTTCTTTCCTCCTTTCACCTACTTTTTCACAGACATCTTCTTCTTTTCAAAAGAATTTCTCTTAGAAGAAGTCCGTTCCATAGCAAGCATTAAGCCTTTAGAACCTTTCATAGAAAGCTCAGCGGTAACCAGCATGTTCATAAGTTCGGCAAGAAAATTTGAAGTTTATGCATATGATAGTTCATGATGAACTACCCATATGCATCAGTCAAGGATTGCAGAATTATATGATTCTGTAGATCCAAGTCCAACCTCACTTCGAGCTTCTTAAGCTCTTCTAAGTCCTTGATCATCATCAGATAATGATCTTGGACTGACTACCCATCACATATTTTAGCCTTGAATAGTCATTTAGTGACTTGATACTTGGCTACACGACTCTGTTCATCAAACATCTCTTGTAGGTGAGCCAACATTTGACAAACAATCCTAATATCTTCATATTGGTGCTGAAGTTTATCAGACATCGAGCCCAACATGTAATATCTGACCTTGTTATCTTCATCCGTCCATTCTTCAAGAGATGCTTTCTATTCAGTGGATGGACAAGCTGGTAAGGTGGGAGGGTCCTGATCCAATACATGAGTTAACTTCTCGAAATCCAAAATAATTTTAAAGTTTCAGAGCCAATCCTTGTAATTAGGTTCGATCAGTCTATGGGTGTCCAGGATTCATGCTAGTGGGTTGGATGCAGACATTTTCTTATAGAGAGTCAAAGTTTCTAGTTAGATATTGTAATTAAGACTTAACCAATTTATTTAGAGTTTTAATTTTTAAACAAATTAGCTTTCACTATTTTCTCAGATCCCTATACTTTCTCTCTAGAGATGCAAAAATCTTCATGATTAATAATTTCTAGTGGGTGGTGTGGTCCCACCAACTGACTCATCATCTCACCTAACAGTTATTGGTGATGGGTTAGCTAATGAGTGAACAACTCTTGTTCAATGATTCTCTAATCATGGTGCACCCAAACTTGATCTCTAATTCATAAATCTCATCGTGCCCAGAATATTGATCCACTCCTTAGTTAAGTCAGACCCACCATTTGCATAGACTGGATTCCTAATTGAGTCTCTCACCATATTCGAAATATTGAGCCCAATCCATCCTCCAGTCAGTAGCATCCAATGCCTAATAGACATGGTTGCATCTTTTCGGTGCAACTGAACCACTATAATCAATCAAGAACAATCAACCCCGAAAAGGGCCCGCACATCTACAATGGTGGAAAACCTTAGACTTAATCTTTTCTTAGGAAGATTTGATTTAGGTCTCATTAAACTAGACTTGACATAGTCATAACCATTATGACTAACCTAGTGGCATGGGTTAACTTGGATTATTGACCACCTTAGATCAGTACTGAGCCAAGTCAGGTAAGTGAGACCAATGGAAGGGATATGCCATTAACTCGACAAGAATACATTCGAGTCGAGTAGCTCCTAATTAAAAATCAATCAATCGTATCTGCCAAACTTAACTTAAACACCAAATTATTAAGCCAAAATCAATCGAGTTAGCCTACAATCCAGACTCTAACCATTGAGCCTAATTAGGTCATATTTTGATCGATCAATCATGTGACTCAATCTTTACCCAAACTTAATCCTATTAGGCTGGTCAATTTAAGCACTATTGATCCCATCTAACCAACTCTTGATTTGGTTTGATCAACCGCTTAAACCTAATTAAGCAATCCAAGCCCAAACCCAATATTATGAATGTGTCTTAGATCTAAAATTTTCAATTTTAGACCTAATTAATATTTTATAACCTTAATTCTTAATTAAGTTTAGGGTTCATAAATAAAACAAGTATATTAAATCCTAGGATTTTAGGATCTAGAATTTTGCAGAAAGTAAGTTCTTAATTTTTGATTAAGGACGAACGCGCAGCACCCCTACACATCATAAGAACATACCATCGAATGGGAGGAGTGGGTATTTAAACCCTACTTTGTTCTTATGATCGGACAGCCAAGGGGAACGTCTTAATCAGAAATATACAAAACTACAAAACTAGTTAGATCTACATCATATATCTCATATACAAAAATTGATCTAACTATAAACATATTTTGCATACATCTCATGTATCATATCATACATATTTTTAGATCTAAATTATCTCATAATTATGTAAGAAACTAGATCTAAATTGATCGCATCAAAATAAATTCTAATCTAGACAATTATGTAGAACTATTCTACAACTAGTCTAAACATGCATTCATCATATCTCATATGACCTAAAAATTAAATAATTTTATTTTTTGTTTTTTTAAATTTTATTATAATATTTATAGTCATCAAAATTAAAAATTAAATAAATTTAAAATTATAATTTAATCAAAATAAATCATGATCATGCAAGACTATGTATAGAACTATTCTATTTTACAACTAGTCATGTATCTTGTAAAACTTAGATCTAAATTATTTAATTTTAATTTTTTTAATTTTAGATCTAATCACATCTCATGTGACATCTAAAATCATCTAATTTTTAGATCAAAAATAAATAAAAAATAGATCTAAATAATTTAGAAAACTTGGCTCTGATACCAGTTGAAGGAGAAATTCTGATTTTTTGGATCAGGTTCGTTCAGATTTGATCAGATCAAGAAAGATATTTCAAAAATTTCTCTCATATATCTAGATCATATCTAAGATATTTTAGATCTAATAAATAAAAATAAAAATAAATTAAATCTAATTTAATTTATATCTTGATGTTGGGTAATCAGATTATCCTTTGATGATCCTACTGATTGCTTGAGGTTCTGGATCTAGCCATGCAAGCGCTTGGCCTCTATCGGTATCCACTCAGGCTGGATCTAGAGATCTTCTTCTTCTTTATCACTTCTCCAAAAATTAGATCTACATCTGATTTGGAGGATCTTCAAAACTCCTTCTGAAGATCAGTAGTCATCTCTGCAGTAGTGCTGCCTTCTTCCTTTTTCGTCAACTTTTTCTTGCCTGGATTGCACCAAACTAAAGCCCAACTTCTCTTGGGTGTGGAGAGGAGAGAGAGCATCAGAAGATGGCATGGAGGTGGGAGAGGGGTACCCTTGGGGCATGGGCTAAGAGAGAATTCTATTAAAGTTGGGCGTAGATAGGGTTTATATAGACCCTACTACGCCATGCAGTGCCACATCATCTCGGCCAATCATATTGCTTCATGCAATCAGATCTAAATCTGATTGATGAAATGACATCACCTGATCCAATTACATGAGAGCCCCACTAATTCATCCTTAGATGGTGCCTAAGACTGATCAAAGTCTATAGTTATGGGCCACCTAAGTAGAAACCAAGAAGCAACCTGGAGTCCCATCCGTATGGGACTCCAGTCATCCCTATCCATGGGCACATGCCTCCATAGGTTTGCACCCCCTCCTTTCCAAAATCTAGCAAGGGGACAAGCCTCTATCTACTCTCCAATAGATGCATGACACATGGGCATATGTCTAAGGATCAAAGGTCAATGTTTGACCAAAGTCAAAAGATAAGAATTAGTAGGTGACAAAAAATGGCGGTGTTGTCTCAAATTTATCTAATAAATTAAGAAAATACTTTTTTGACCTGGACAAACTCTAGTCAGACCAAGTAAAGGTACTTGAGTGAGCACAAACATATTTGGCTCAATCAAGACAACTTTTAATGATAGTAGAAGGAGAACGTTAGGCTCAATCATGTGCTAGCATGATTTCCTTGAACCTAATTGAATCTAATTCAGATCAATTGAACTAGGTTAGTCCAATTGATGATATCCAAATCCAAACCCTTATTTGTGTAACCTAATTAGGTTCAATTCTATATGGTAATGGGATATATCATGATCTCTATCATCAACATCATCGAAACTCCTTTCGATGGATCAGAAGTCTTCTAATTCAGACAACTAGAATGATCAATCATCTAAATCATTCTAATTGCTTCCAAAATCCACCAGTGACATCTAGCAGTATATGGTGGCAACCCATCAAAAATAAAAATGAATCTCTTGGTGTAGCTACTTGTGTGAGTAAGTTCTTCTATCTTGAGCCCCGATCAGATTAGGGTTAAGGTGAACTCATCAAACCCTAATTTCTATCATATGATTTAATCATTCGATTCAAGTCCGATATGAAAACCTTAATAAAAACTCTTTCTATTATTTTACTTTACCATGGCCTTGGGTTTATGGACTTGATTCTTATGATTATCATAGGGCTACTCCTCATCCACTAAGGTAGATAGATTCCTTCTTGGTGCAATCCAATTCCTACAATGAACATGCTATAGCCAACATACACCTCAGGGTTCCGAATGGCTAGGAGATCGAGTCATGGTGTAGTCAAACTATAACACCCTCAAGGTGAACTATCGATGCACCTCAGGTCAAAGAATCAGACACACCACTGTAGCTTCGAGTCAGTCATCGACGAGAAGGTAGACTTCCTTATGACTGCTCGAGGTGGTCATGCCCAGTGCCCTCGTTCTCTAATGAGTACCTGTACTCTCACTCCGGTATCTCTACACCATAGACTCAAGACTCATCTACTATGAAAAAGCAATTGTACACCAACCTTTCGGATCAATCACCATCCTCATGATGATCCTACGATCAGGAGCATTTTATGAGTTAATAATGAAAATTCATGTCTTAAATTTTCAGCTCTTGAAAATAAGAATTATCATTACCATTAACTCAAGGAATGTATCACAGACACTAAATACATATTTATGATAGAGAATAATTTACTTTATTATTTATAGTTAAAATTATAATTTTATCCCTAGAAGTGTATTATAAGTGTCAGCCAATTCTGACTTCTAGGGCACACATATCTAACACAAGGCTCCTTTTGAAACCTAAATTTGTCTAACCAAAGTATGGCCAATTCTTTTAAAATTATATTCTAAAATTTTATGGCCTACATTATTGCATTTAAACAAACTATAGAATGTTTTTCAGAATAAGCTTTGCTAAACATATTATTCATATATTTATATTTTCTTAATTAACTATAGCCAATTCCAACTTATCGAAAATCCCTTTTTGATTAATTAAAATATATTAAAGCTTTTGAGAGCCAATTGTAAATTTGTTAAGTATAGGCTTCAATCTTTTAGTCTCTTTTCTTAGATTGGCATTTTCTTCCAAAAGAGACTTCTTTTCTTTCAGCAAGTTTTCTTTCTCTTCAATATAAAATTTTGATTTTTTAAATTCTATTTTTAGCTTAATATTTTCTTCAACCAAAGATTTTTTAGATTTAAGAAGTGCTTCTTTTTCTTTTACCAAAGTATTCTTTGCTTTCAAAATATCTTCTTTTTCAATTAATAATTTATTCTTTTCATCAACTAAAAGAAGATTGGACCTTTTAAGTTTTTATTTTTGAGCCTCAATTTTTTAAATTCATCTATTAAACCATTGAAGGTTTCAAACAACTCATTGAAAGTAAAATCAAAATAATTCTCAAGATTTACCTATCGTCATTGGCCATGAGGCAAGGATTTGTAATTCTTTCTTCTACTTTCTTATTTTTCTCTTCTTTGCTTTGCTCCCCCTTAATTAAAGCTTTCTTCTTCCTTTGTTTCTTGTTCTTCTTCTTATTTTCATTCTAATGAGCTACGAGACAAAAATTAGGATGAGCTTTCTTCTCTTCTTAGGAGTTTAATTTTTCTCTTTCATTTTCTTCCTCAAAGATCATTTCTAATTTTTTCCATACTTCTTTTGCTGAAATGAAAGAAGAAATCAAGTTAAATTCATTTAAGTCCAAAGAGAAATAAAGTATGTTCATGGCCTTAGTATTTAGTAGGATTATTTTTTTATCAACAATCAATTTATTGTATGTGTGTGTGGGCCATTGATAATAATCCTTCATAAATTATAGTCATGCGCTTGTATAAATATTTTCATCCTAGCTTTCCAATAGGTAAAATTTGAGCCATTAAAAAGTGGGAATTTATCTATGGAATGGCCTTCAAAGATTCCATTTTGGGTTGCCAATATCTTTAGCTTTTGACTATTAGGTCAACAACTAATAATAGAGCACCTGCTCTGATACCACTTATTACCCAAAGATGGCTATCCAAGAGGGGACGTAAATTGGGTACTTATAAAATTATAGCCAAATCTAAAATCTAATCAATAATGTGCTTCCACTTAAACTTATTTGAGTGATTATGATATGATCAATATATGCAGCAACAAACTAGAATAGCCCAAATAATGACATCCAGACCCAAACTTTGTTTGTGTGATCCGATTAGGTTCAGTTCTGTATGGTAATGGGATATGTCATAATCTCCATCATCGACATCATCGAAATATCTTTTGATGAATCAAAACTTTTTTAATTCATCCAATTAGAATCGTCGATCATCAAGATAATTCTAATTGATCCCAAAATCTATCAGTAATACTTAGCAATATATGGTGGCAACCCATCAGAATCGAATGTGAACCTCTCAGTGCAACTATCTGTATGATTAGGTTCTTCTATCATGAGCCTCGATAGGATCAAGATCAAGATAAACTTATCAGACCTGACATCCGTCATATGAATAAATCATTCGATTTGAATTTGATGTGAAATCTTAATAGAAACTTCTTTCTATATTATATTCACACTGCCTGACCATGGGCTTAAGAACTCGATCTCATGATCATCATAGGACTACTCCTCCTCTACTGAGGTTGATAGATCTTCTATTGGTGTGATCCAATTTCTATAATGAATATACTATAGCTAACATACACCTCAGGATTCCAAATAAAGAAAAACCTAGATTTTTGCCATAAGATCAATCTGATCTGATTAGATCTATAGCAAAAATTTTTAAATTTTTTTTTATAAATTTTGATTAAATCTAAGAAATTTTAGATCTTATCCTTATGATTTAATATTAAAATTAAAAATTAATTAAAAATTTAGAATATCAAATGTTACCTTTTGGATAAACCATTTATCCTGTCAATGATCTGACAGCACCCAAAGTTCTGGATCAAGCCACGCAAGTGCTTGGCCTCTACCAGAGTCCACTCGAGCTGGTTTTGGATGTCTTTTCCTCCTGAATTTGATCTCCAATGATCAAATCTGGATTTGATCTATAGAGTCTTCAAAATAAAAATTGAAGGCAGTGCGCTCTTCTCACAAACACCATTAGCTCTTTGCCTGAATCCTTACGCCAACTGCTTTGGATCTTCTTGTTGGAATTTTGCCCAACTTTTGGGTATGGAGAAGAGGGAAAGGAGGAGGATGAAAGGGTGTGGAAGAGAGGAGGGGGCGGCAGCACTCTGGCATGGTGATTAAGAATGTGTGAAATCCTAGGGCATATGAGGGTTTAAATAGACCCTTTTGCACTATACAGTACCACATAGCATCAACCAATCATATTGGTTGATTTAATCAAATCTTAATCTGATTGGCCATGCTTACACACCTAATCCAATCAGGTTACATGCCCAAAAGCTCCTCCTAAATGGTGTCAAGGTCTTTGATCCCATCAAGAAATCCTAGAGTCCCATTCATATGGGACCCTCTCCTTTTATCCCATGGGTGCATGCTAATATGGGGCATGCGCACATTTTTCTTCATGAAAAATCCTCTAGGGGTGTGCACCCTAGATGAAAAATAGGGGGTGCATGCCTCCCCTCTTCTTTCTTGCGAAGACCAAGTCAATGTCTAAAAGAAACGTGAAAATAGCAGGTCTTGTCCTGAAGGTTAGAGGAATTGGCAGGTATTATCCTATTCCCATCTGATGGATTAGGATAACACTTTTCTAACCTGGACAAGCTCCAGTCAGACTAAAACAAACCCATATAAGATTCCTGGATGAGCTAAATTTAATTTGATTCAGTTGAGATAAACCAAAAAGATTATAGAAGAAGAATGTTAGGCTCAATCATGTGCTAGCATGATTTTCTTGAACCTAATTGGATCTAATCAAAATCAATTAAATTAGGTTAGCTCAATTGATGACATCCAGATCCAAACTCTTATTTGTATGACAAGTTAGGTTCAGTTCCATATGGTAATGAGACATATCATGATCTCTATCATTAACATCATCAAAATACCTTTCGATGGATCAAAACTTTTTTGATTCAATCAATTAGAATGATTTATCATCAAGATCATTCTAATTTCTTCCAAAATCCACTAGTGACACCTAGCAGTATATGGTAATAATCCATCAGAACTGAATGCAAACCTCTCGATGTAGCTACTTGTGTGATTGGATTCTTCTATTATGAGCTCCGATAGAATTAGGGTTAAGGTAAACTCATCAAACCCAACACCCTGTCATTTGATTGAACATTTGATTCGAGTCTGATGGAAATCCTAATAGAAAACTCTTTTTTATTATATCATACTGCCATGGCCATGGGCTAAAGGACTTGATCTCATGATCATCATAGGATAACTTCTCCTCTATTGAGGTTGATAGATCCTATCTTAGTGCGAACCAGTTCCTATAATAAACATGCTATAGCCAACATACACCTTAGGATTTTGAATGGCTAGAAGATCAAGTTTTGGTATAGTCAAACTATAACACACTCAAGGTGAACTAATGATGCACCTCAGGTCTAAGAACCAGACACACAACTATAGCATCGAGCTCAATCATTGACAAGAAGGTGGACTTCCTTATGACTGCTCGAGGTGGTCATGCTCAATGCCCTCTTTCTATAATAAGTATCTATACTCTCACTCTGGTGTCTCCACACCATAGACTCAAGACTCATCTATCCTAAGAAAGTGATCATACACCAACCTTTCGGATTGATCACCATCCTCGTGATGATCCTATGGTCAGGAGCAGTTTATGAGTTAATTATGAAAATACATGTCTTAAATTTTCAACTCTTGAAAATATGCATTAGCATTCCATTAACTCAAATGATGTATCACAAACACTATATACACAATATGATAAAATAAAATAATCTTTTATTGATTTTAAGTCAAAAATATAAAAATGCTCCTAGAAATTGTATTGCAAGTGTCAGCCAATCTGGCTTCTAGGGCACTCATCTAACAAACTCTCACTTGATCTTAAAGCCAATTGGCTATAAATCTAAGTCCCATCTTCTTAAGGTGGGCTTTGATCTTCTACTAGCTCAATGGCTTTGTCAGTGGGTCAGCCGCATTGTCTATGATATCAACTCTCTTGACCTCGATGTAACCCTTCTTGAGGTAATCATGGATGAGGTGATATCACCATTCGATATGCTTCGACTTTTGGTAAGATCTCGGCTCCTTAGCTAGGACTATGGTGCCATTGTTGTCACAGTATAGAGGAACGATATCCGATGGCATCACTCCAAGTTCTATCATAAACTTTTTATACCAGAATGCTTCTTTTGCAGATTCTGATGCAACGATGTACTTAGCTTGCATTGTAGAGTCTACGATCCAGATATTGACTTTCGATCATCAATATCAAACTTAAAGTCTGAGTCTTTATACCCTTGGATCTGGAGTTCTCCATTCCCAAAGACTATAAACATATCCTTAGTTCTTCTCAAGTACCCAAGGATATACTTCATAAAAGTTTAGTGCTCTTCATCTAGATTCGACTGATATCTGCTCATGACACTCATAGCATGTGCAATATCATATCATGTACATAACATGGCATACATGAGACTCCCTATTATCAAAGCATAAGGGACCTTGCTTATGCATTCAATCTCCTTAGGTGTCTTGGGACACATCTTCTTGGAGAGATGAATGCCATGTCTGAAGGGCACCAATCCTCTCTTGGAGTTTTTCATGCTGAACATTTTCAGCACCTCCTCTATGTACATCTTCTATGAGAGACCTAGCATCCTATTTGATTTATCCCTATAGATCTTTATTCCTAATATAAATGATGCCTCTTCTAGGTCTTTTATAGAGAACTCTTTTGACAACCACATTTTGATGGATGTCAACATGAGAATATTATTTCCAATTAGGAGGATGTCATCCAAGTACAGTACGAGAAAGATAATAGTGCTTCTATCGACCTTTTTGAAAACACATGACTCCTCATTTTTGATGAAACCAAATGATTTGATCGCATCATTAAAATGAGCATTCCAGCTCTAAGATACTTGCTTGAGTTTATAAATGAACCTTTGTAGCTTGCAGACCTTGTGACCATCCCTAGATGTGAAACCAAGTGGCTATTCCATATAGATATCTTTCTCAAGATATCTATTTAGGAACATCATTTTCACATCCATCTATCATATTTCATAATCAAAATAGGCTGCAATAGCAAGTAGTGTGCAGATGGATTTTAGCATGATTACTAGCGAAAAGATCTTCTGATAGTCAATACCTTCATGCTAATTATACCATTTCGCTATGAGCCTAGCTTTGAATGTCTCTACATTTCCATTGACACCTCTCTTTCTCTTGAAGATCCATTTACACCCAATAGATACAATGCCTTCAGGTGGATCTACTAAGGTCTAGACTTGGTTCAAGCATATTGAGTCAATGTCTGACTTCATTGCCTTTAACCATTTCTCAGAGTCGATATTAGATATCGCCTCTTCATAGGTTTTGGGATCATCACCATGAACCCCATTTCTTATGAGGAATATTTCCTCTACATCCTCTAAAATGGTAGCTAAGTACCTCTCAGGAGGATGAAAAATCCTACCTGATCTATGAGGTGGAGGTTGTGTTTGGATTGGCTGAGACTGATCAGGTTTCTCAAGTCATTAGCTCATTGCTCTTTGGAGACCTCTTCGAGCCTAATCTATCTTCTAATGTCACCATCTTGAATAAACTATTTTCAAAAAAAATGACATGTCGACTCACAATCATATTGTGGTCTTCTAAAAAATAGAAATAATATCCTAACAATTCTTTAAGATATCTGACAAAACGAGCTCTGAATGATCTAGACTCTAATTTATCCGCCTGTAGTTTCTTGACATGGGCCAAACAACCCCAAATTCTGTGATGACTCAGACTTGGTTTCTTACCATATAATATCTCATATGGTGTGGTAGGAATGATTTTAGAGAAAACTCAATTTAGTAAGTAGATTATGGTCGTTAGACTATGTGTCCAAAGAAAATCAGGAAGGTCCGTGAAGCTCATCATGGATCGGATCATATCTAGTAGGGTCTAATTTCTTCATTCTAAATTCGTTGAGTTGAGGCATTACAGGTGGAGTCCATTGTGAGACTATGCCATTATCATTAAGATAGTCTAGAAATTTTTGACTAAGATATTCACCTCCTCAATCTGATCGAAGAACCTTAATGAGTTTTTGAATTTGCTTTTCTACTTCGTGTCTGAATTTCTTAAACTTTTCAAAAGCTTCAAATTTGTATCATATCAAATACACATACCTATACCGAGATAGATCATTGATAAAGATAATGAAGTAGACATAATTGCCTCTAGTCGACACATCAAATGAGCCACACACATCTGTATGTACCAGGATAAGTAGGTCCATGGCCCTTTTTCTATGTCCTACAAAAGAAAGCTTGGTCATTTTATCCTGAAGGCATATTCACAAATTGAATATGACTCGAAAGTCAATGGACTCGTAAGTCTGGATTTCTCTAATTTGTTAATCCTATCTTCGGCTATATGACCTAGCCTAAGGTGCCATAGATACCTCTCATTTAGACTATCCCTAGGTTGCTTAGATTCTACAACATTCATGTTTTGCTTGATATTTAATACAAATACATCAACATGCAACTGATAGAGATCGTTAATTAAGAAACTACTTGTAATTTTATTTCTTTCAAAAATAATAGTATAGTGGTCCTTAAGAAAGCTAATTATATAACCTTCCTATACTAAACAAGAAACAGAAATTAAATTCTACTTGCTGTAGGTACAAAATAACAATCTTTAAGAACTAAAACTAAACTAGATGGTTTGGAAGAGGGTAGGTTCTCACGACCATAGTAGCAATCCTTACTTTATTTCCAATGCATAGGATCATCTTACCATCGCTCAACCTCCTGCTCTCCTCAAGCCCTGCAAAGAAGTGCACAAGTGATCACTAGAATTAGAGTCAAGCATCCAACTACATGTAGAAGAAATCATAAGATTAGATTCAATAATGAGTATACCTCCAAAAGGACTTGCCTCCTTATTCTTCAGGCTGGTCAGGTATAAAGAGCAGTTTCGCTTCTAATAACCATTGGTATTGCAATGAAAATACTTTTCTTTTTCAGCGGCCTTCTTCTTCGGCTCTCCCTTCTTCTTTATCCCACCTTCTATCTTCTGCTTCTTCGCAAACTTCTACTTCTTTTCAAAAGACTTCCCCTTGGAAGAAATTCGCTCCACAGCAAGTACTAAGCCCTTTAAAATTTTTAGAGAAAGCTTAGTAGTAACTAGTATATTTATGTGTTCAGCTAAGGTACATTGAAACTTATGCATATGGAAGATCATGATGAACTATCCATACGCATCAGTTAAGGACTACAGGATCACATCAATCTATAGATCCTTGTTAAGCATGGGCACGACACCGAGCTTTTCAAGCTCCTCTAGATCTTTGATCATTATCAAATAATGATCTTGGACCGACTGCCCATCTTGCATTTAAGCCTTAAAAAGTCTCTGGAAGACTTGATACTAGGCTACGCGACTCTACTCACCAAACAACTCTTATAGGTGAGCCAACATTTGGCGAACAGTCTTGATGTCTTCATGTTGGCACTATAGCTCGCCTAACATTGAGCACAACATATAGTATCTAGCTTTATTATCACCATCCATCCACTTCTCTAGAGATGCTCTCTGATTTGTGGTCGGATGGGCTGATAAAAGTGGATCCTGATCCAATACATAAGACTGCTTCTTGGAATTCAAAATAAATTTTTAGCTCCTGAGCCAATTCTTATAATTGGGTCTGGTCAGTCTATGGGTGTCTAGGATTCGGGCTAGTGGGTTTGACATAGACATTTTCATGTAGAGAGTCAAAGTTTCTAGTTAAACTTTGTAATTAGACTTAACCAATTTATTTAAAAGTTTTATTTTTAAATAAATTAGGCTCCCACTATTTTTTTGGATCTCTACACTTTCTTGGTAGAGATGCAAAACTCTCCACGATCATAGATTTCTAGTGGATGGTGTAGTCCCACCAACTAGCTCACCACCTCACCTAACAGTTATTGGTGATGGATCAATCGATGAGTGGACAACTCTTATCCAATGATTCTCTAATCATGGTGCATCCAAACCTGGTCTCTAATTCACGAAGCTCACCATACCCAAAATATTGCTCCAATCCTTAGTTAAGTCAAACCCACCATTTGCATGAATTGGATTTCTGATTGGATCCCTCACCGTATCAAAAATATTGAGCCCAACCCATCCTCCAACCTCACAGCATCCAATGCCTAACAGACATGGTTGCATCTTTTTAATGCAATTGAACCACTATAACCAGACGAAAGCAATCAACCCTAGGAAGAGCCCGCATATCTACAATGGTAGAAGATCTATGACTTAATATTTTCTTAGAAAGATTTGATTTAGGTCTCTTAAACTTGACTTGACTTAGTCATAATAATTATGACTAACCTAGTGTCATGGGTTAGCTTGAATCGTTAGCCACCTCAAATCAGAACTGAGTTGACCCAATCAGTCAGGTAAGTGAGATTAGTGAGAGGAATATGCTATTAACTCATCATGAATGCATTCAGATCAAGTAGCTTCCAATTAAAGACCATTGGTCTTATCTGCTAAACTTACCTTAGACACCAATTTGTCAAACTAGAACTAATCGGATTAGCCTACAATCCAGGCTCGAATCATGGAGCCAAATTAGGTCTTGACTTGGTCGACCACACGTGATGGTGAATCAACCTTGACCCAGACTTAATCCTATTGGACTAGTCAATTCTAAGCACTCTTGATCCTACCTAACCAACTTTTGATTCGATTTGATCAACCACAAGATCTAATTGAGCTACTCATACCTGAACCTAGATTTATGAAGGTGTTTTAGATCTGAAAATTCATAAAGGTATTTTAGATCTAAAAATTCATAAATTTTAGATCTAATTAATTTTATAATCTTAATTTTTAATTAACTTTGGATTCATAAATAAAACATGCATTAAAAATTCTAGGGTTTTAGGATCTAGAATTTTATAGAAAAGTAAGTTCTTGATTTTTGATTGAGGACAAACACATAGCACCCCTACATGCCATAAGAGCAACCCATCGAATGAAAAGAGAGGGCCTTTAAACCCTTCTTACTCTTATGACTAGATGACCCAGGAGAATGCCTCAGTCAGAAATTTTAATTACTCTACAAAAACTATTAGATCTATAACATATATCGCATATAAAATTATAGATCTAACTATACATGCTTTGTATACATCTCATGTATCAAAAATAAATCAAATATGCATATTTTTAGATCTGATATATCTAATATAATATCTAAGAAATAAAAATTTAATTGATCATATCAAAATAAAAATTTATTCTAGACTATCTATTGCATAGAACAATAAAAGCTAGTCTAGACATGCATATCATATATCGCATATATGATTATTTAATAAATTAATCTAACACATGCATGTTTCAGATCTAATATATTAGATTAAAAATCTAAAAAATAAAATTTTAAAATGATCATATCATATAAAATTCTACTCTAGATAATTTATAGAATAATTCTATAAACCTAATCTAGATATGCATAAAACATATCTCATATATTATTTAAAATTTTAATCTTCTAATTTTAGATTTGATCACATCTAATGTGATATCTAAAATTATTAATATTAGATTATAAAATAAAATTAAAATTAAATTTAAAATAGATCTGAAGAACTATAAATATAACTCTGATACTAGTTGAAGGAAAACTTAATTTTCCACAGTAGGATTGATCTGATCTGATCTAATCTGTAGCAAAAATTTTTGAATTTTTTTATAAATTTTGATCAAATCTAAGAGTTTCCAAATCTAATCCTTATGATTTGATGTTAAAAATAAAAATTAATTAAAAATTTGAAACATCGAATATTACCTTTTGGGTAAATCGTTTACCCTATCGATGATCTGATAGCACTCAAAGTTCTGGATCTAGCCATGCAAGCACCTGGCCTCTACTAGAGTCCACTTGGGCTGGTTTTAGATGTCTTCTCCTCATAAATCTGATCTTCAAAGATCAGATCTTGATCTAATCTATAGAGCCTTCAAAATAAAAGTTGAAAGCAACATGCTCGTCTTACGAACACTATCATCTCTTTGCCTGAATCATTACATCAACTGCTTTGGATCTTCTTGCTAGAAATTTGCCCAACCTTTGGGCATGGAGAAGAGGGAGAGGAGGAGGATGAAGGGGTGTAGAAGAGAGGAGGGGGTAGCACCACTTTGGCATGGTGTTAGAGAACGTGTGAAACCCTAGGACGCAGGAGGGTTTAAATAGACCATTTTGCACCATGCAGTGCCGCACAGCATCAACCAATCATATTGGTTGATTTAATTAGATCTTAGTCTGATTATCCATGCTTACACACTTGATCCAATCAAGTTAGATGCCCAAAAACTCCTCCTAAATGGCACCAAGGTCTTTGATCCCATCAAGAAACCCTAGAGTCTCATTCATAAGGAACTCTCTCCTTTTTATCCCATATGCGCATGCCAATATGGGGCGTGCGCACATTTTTCTTCCTAAAAAATTTTCTAGGGGCATGCACACTAGATGAAAAATAGGGGGCACATGCCTCCCCTCTTGTTTCTTACAAAGACTAGGTCAATGTCTGAAAGAAATGAGAAAATAGCAGGTCTTGTCCTGAAGGTTATGGGAATTGGTAGGTATTGTTCTATTCCCATTTGATGGATTAAGACCATACTTTTCTAACTTGGACAAGCTATAGTTAGATCAAGACAAATCCATATAAGATTTTCAATTTGACACAGTTGAGACAAACCAAAAAGATTTTAGAAGGAGAATGTTAGGCTCAATCATGTGCTAGCATGATTTTCTTGAACCTAATTGGATCTAATCCAAATCAATCAAACTGGGTTAGCTTAATTGATGATATCAATATCTAAACCCTTATTTGTATGATCCAGTTAGATTCGATTCTGTATGGTAATAAGACATATCGTGATCTCTATCATCGACATCATCGAATCACCTTTCAATGGACCAAAACTTTTTCGACGCAACCAATTAGAATGATCGATCATCAAGATCATTCTAATTGCTCTCAAAATCCATCAATGACATCTAGCAGTATATAGTGTCAATCCATCAAAATTGAATACAGACCTCTTGGTGCAGCTACCTGTGTGATTGGGTTCTTCTATCATGAGTCCTAACAGAATTAGAACTAAGGTAAACTCGTCAAACCCAACATCTTGTCATATGATTGAATCATTCGATTTGAGTCCGATGTGAAATCCTAATAGAAAACTCTTTTCTATTATATCATACTGCCATGGCGATGGGCTTAAAGACTTGATCTCATGAGCATCATAGGACTACTCCTCTATCGAGGTTGATGGATCCAATCTTGGTGCGAACCAGTTCCTATAATGAACATGCTATAGCCAACATACACGTCAGAATTTCAAATGGCTAGAAGATCTAGTTATGGTGTAGTCAAACTATAATACACTCAAGGTGATCTATCAATGCACCTCAGGTCTAAGAACCAGACATACAACTATAGCATCGAGCTCAGTCATTGATGAGAAGGTAGACTTTCTTATGACTGCTCGAGGTGGTCACACTCAGTTCTCTTATTCTCTAATGAATATCTGTATTCTCGCTTCGGTGTCTTCACACCATAGACTCAAGATTCATCTATCCTAAGAAAGTGATTGTACACCAATCTTTCAGATCAATCATCATCCCCATGATGATCCTATGATCGGGAGCAGTTTATGAGTTAATTATGAAAATACATATCTTAAATTTTCAACTCCTGAAAATATGTATTAGCATTCCATTAACTCAAAGAATATATTACAGACAATATATACACAATATGATAGAATAAAATAATTTTTTATTAATTTTAAGTTAAAATTATAAAAATATCTCTAGAAAGTGTGTTACAAGTGTCAGCCAATTTGGCTTCTAGGACACTCATCTAGCACCGAATGCTAGGAGATCGAGTTACGGTATAGTCAAACTATAACACTCTTAAGATGAATTATCGATGCACCTCAGCTCAAAGAACCAGATATATAACTGTAGCATCGAGCTTGTCATTGATGAGGTGGACTTCCTTATGATTGCTTGAAGTGGTCATGCTCAGTGCCCTTGTTCTTAGCAAGTACTTATACTCTCATTCTAGTATCTTCACACCATAGACTCAAGACTCATCTACTCTAAGAAAGTGATCGTATACTGATCTTCCAAATCAATCATCATCCTCATGATGATCCTATGATTGGAAGTAGTTTATGAGTTAATTATGCTAGCACATGCCTTAAATTTTTAACTCTTGAGAATATATATTATCATGCCCATTAACTCAAAGAATATATCATAGACACTTAAAATACATAATATGATAGAAAATAATCTTTTTATTAATTTTAAATTAAAATTATAAATTTTTTCCTAGAAAATATTTTACAAGTGTGAGCCAATCTGGCTTCTAGGACACTCATCTAACAGTATAATTATGATACCGCCTCAGCATAGATTGCTGTCGATCTCTTCTTTGAGGACTCAAAGATTGGTGGTTTTTGGATGGAGCTCCACCCTTCTATTTTCGAGGTGGAAATCGGGAGTGCCCGCAATAGGTTTCCTTCCTCTCTGAGGAGCACTCCTTATTTGGTCCTGTCACTATAGAATTGATAGGAACATCCTCAACAAAAGCCTCCTTCATGTGAGAATACTTTCTCATCCGGTCCAGCATTCCAGCATAGTCCTAAGGAAAAAACTTTATTAACAACCTCTTTTGGTTGTTCTTCAGATCTACCCATCAGAGCGGTCATCGCAACTGACTGATCCAGATCATGGATTCTAGGATTGCCGCATTAAAGTGGCTCATATAGTCATGGATCGACTCTCCCTCCCACTGTCGGATGGTGTTGAGGTAGTCGGATTGCTTCTACTGCTTCCAGCTGCTGATAAAAGCACCATCAAAGACTAGCCCAACTCTTCAAAAGAGTGGATCGAGGTCGATTTTAGATTAGAATATCATTGTCGAGCCATCCTTTTAAGAGTATCGAGAAACATTTGATAGAGGATAGCATTTGATGCTCCTTGAAAAAGCAATGGTGTGTTAAAGGTTTCAACATGCTCGATGAGGTCAGTGGTTCCATCGTAGTTCTCGAATTGAGGTAGCTTGAAGTTTGGTGGCAGCGGCTCCTTCATTATTTTTTCATCAAAAGGAGACTCGCTGCTGAAGTCATCATAAGGTTGAGAAGAAGCTTTATTAATGACTTCAATCCACTTGTCGAGCTCTTGAAGCCTCTTTTTAATGATTAGATCCTGGGCAGTGCATGCCTCAAATTATTGAGGAGAGTGGTGGCCGAGAGTCGAGTCATACCCAAATTATGGGCTGGGAGATCGTCGATGAGTTAGTCTCCTCCTTAGACTTTGCGAGAGCATCCGAGAAGGCTCGGCCTACAACTACGCTTGGAAAGCCAGTGGTTGTGGTGGTGTCATCTCTGGGGCCGCAATCAGCACCACCGAGGGGAATACAGGCTGCACCATAGAAGGTGGTGCAAAGGCAGCCTTACTTGGTTGCAGCACCATTGGAGGAGGCGCAAAGATAGTCTAGACCACCTGGACAGTAGCCATCAAGCTGTTAACCTATTGGAGGAGCAGGTTAAACTGGTCTATCATGATCAGGACTGATTGGGCTAATGAAGAAGTTTTTGATACTAGGGGCTAAACATGATCATCAACCCAAAGATCTGCCTATTGAGAGGCAACAGCATTGGTGAGATGAGACGATGCTTTCTTAAGTGGCATGCTTAAAAGTCTGCCCTTCCTCTATCTATTATTGCTTGAAATTGTATGCTATGGGAATAGAGCGATCGATCTTGCACAAGGGTGCTGGAGTGACCTACAAAATAAAGTCCAAACTAAAGGATTTGACTTTTCGTGAGGACATTCCGATGCTCAAGTCAGCAGATGTTGCCCAATGGTAGCAACCCAAGAGGAGGGGGGGTAAATTGGGTTTATAAAAAATTTTGTCCAAATTAAACTCTAAAGCAAATATGTGCTTCTAATTAGATCAATTTAAGTGATTGTGTTGTGTATTTGAGATATATATATATATAATATAAGCAATAGTTAAACTAAGATGTAAGTAAGCAAAGCTTAAATTGAAATGATGTAAAGTAGATACAAAAAGTAAATAGAGCAAGCATACCATAAAGATAAAAAAATTTTATAGTGGTTTGGTGCAACCTTGCACCTACATCCACTTTCCAAGCTTTTTTTGAAAATTCCACTATAATTCTAGATTACAGTGCATTTGTTTTAACCCAAAATCACAAGCAAATTCAGTTGGTTTTGCCGGGCTCACCAACCACAACTCTACACCGATAGTTTTTTCAGGATCACTATCAATTCAATTGATTTTCTAGGCTCACCAACCAAAATCTACACACATCCAATCTCTAGCTTGGACTAGCCTACATCCCAAGTTTCTTTCCTCCTAAAGAAACTTATAAAAAAATAAAAAATATAAATATAAAAATTCAGCTTAAAACTAATAGCAAAAAGAAACTCTTTTGATGTGCAGAGAAGATGTTAAATATGTGCTCTTTGGTAGTGCCTCTTCTCTTCAAATGACACTGAGAAACTTGCTTGACGTGTTATTGAAGATGACTCTTGAATGTCCTCTAAATTTGAAGCTCAAATCTCTCTCTTTTCTCTTATTTTTGGATATTCAATGTAACTCCCTTTTCTTGAATGATTTTCTTTCTTCAATCCTTAATCTCTTAATCCAAAATATTTTTCTTACTATTTTTATACTTGGGAGTGACTTTTGAGTGAGTTTTGGCTATTAGCAAGCTTGGACTATCCATTGGAGTGGAGAATGGCTCGTTGAAAAAATGTAGAAACTAGTCATTGCAACTTGTCCTAATATTGGGGTTGACACCTTTCCTTCAGATGCCGATACTTTTTTCTTTAGGTATCGACACCTCCTGGGATCCGAAGGATTTCTGCTCTTTATCTTCTGTTCTGTGCAATGAAGGTCGACCCTAGGTTCATCCTCAGGCATAGGGGTCATTCCTAGGGTTGTCTCCTCTACGTGCTAGTCCATGCTAGAGCGTGCCAGAAGCCTAGGATTGACACCTTTGCTCCTAGGCTCGACACCTAGACTTCCTAAACCTTAAAAACTTGAGCTTTTGTCTTGTTTCAAGATAAGGGTTGGCACCTTTAGCCTTAGGGTCAACACCTTCAAGTTAGAAACTCAAAAATTTTTCTTATGAAGTCCTTAACTTGGTGATTTTGTGTAGATCTTTTCTTGGATTAATTCTTCAATTTAAATACCTAAAAAGATCTACATCTACTCATAAAATACATGGTTAAATAGTCAAATACTCAAGGTATGGCAATCATCAAAATCAATCATAGGGTCAACAATCTCCTCCTTTTTTATGATGGCAAAACTTTGAGTATATGTATAAAAATAAAATTAATGTATTTCAAAGGCTTTGCTAGTATAAGTTATGAAGTGATAATATGCATAAATATAAATGCATACTTTATGAAGGCTCCCATTTAACTTAAATTTAGATATTTTAGGATGTTCCAAGCATTATCATGAAATGTATAAGCTCAAGCATAGTATATACTCAACAAATCTTCTCCCCCTTTTTGACAACATCAAAAAGCTAATGGGAGGGATTAAAGGTTCATCACTAAAATCAATGCATTTTAAGTCAAATGAATTATTTTTCTTTTTGAATACTTTCCTTTTGATTCAAAAATTTATCTTTTAATTTTAGAAAATTTAGCTTAATAATGATTTGAAGCAAGCATAACATTTAATTCGAAATTTAGTTTCTCCTTTGCTTAAGAAATATATTCTTATGGGAAGAAGCAAGGAGGATCAAACTCAATCAAAATTCAGACAAAGATATCAAATTCAGAAAATTTTAAGTCAAGTTTAAGAAGGTACCATATTAGAACTTCATGGACATTTAATCATGAAAAGTAAGCATGTAGGATATCAAATTCATATTGATATCACTCTCCTCCTTTCAAAAACATTTTCAATTTAGGTTCAAAAATTAGATTTTTTTTTTTAAAAAAAGGTGAACATGATATTTATTCTTTTCTTTTCTTAAAAGAATTCTAACAATTCAACTAGGAAAAGGTATGTAATACGAATGTATCGAATAAAAGAAATTTGGCAAATGATGTTCCAATTTTGAAAGTCACCCATATGATGGAAATTAAAATCATATTTACATCTTTAAATGAGTCTCAAGTTTAAAAGAGTGTCAAATTCAGCTTGTTTGTAGCATAAAAAATATTTCAAATTAACTCCAAGTTAACTCCTATTAATTTTTCAAAGAAGTGTAGTAATGTAGTCAAGTAGATCAAAGATAAAAAGCATATATGAATCAAAGAATGAAATTGAATTTTCTTAAAACAAGTCAATTTGAATCTTTCAAGATAAAATATGATTTATCATAAAAGATAATCAGATTTAGGGTATGTTTCAAATTCAGTTAAACTCCAATTGATTGTTAAGAATAATTAATTATTCAAATTATGCAATTTGAGATGGAAGATTTAGAAATGCATGAAAGCTCAATAATATTATGCAATGAATGTTCATTTTCCAATATAAGTCACTTAGCAATCAAATCAAGGATATGAAGTATTTCACTTCCTTTTTCTTTCAAATTAAGCATATTTAACATAAAATTTAAATAAATTTTCAATCACATTATCATTTCTTCTTTAATATTTTTTCCTCCTTTATTTTACAAATATAGCCACTTTCGTAACTAAGCAAAATTTTAAGAGTACTAAGCATTGATTGAGTGAGACAAAATATTTATTAAATCATTTATTCAAGAAGAGACAAAATGATATGATGGAAGAAGTAATGAAATATTTCTTTTAAGAATTAGCAATATTACTCATTGAAGTCTTAAAATTTATTCATTTTATGATAAATATTTTTATTTTTCAATTATTCTTCCTTTTTATTGAGCACATTTTAAATTTTAGATTATCAAAATTAAATATTTATATTTATTTAAGTTAAAATTCTTTAGAAGTTTCTCCCCCTTACTTTTGCACTAAAAGCCAAATTTAAAGATATAAAATGATAATAAAACATCAAGCAATTCAATATTAATCAAGCTATTTTGATGTCAAACATTTTAATATTGATCAAGGCATCACATTTTTCAAAAAAGAAATATCTTTTTTTATTTACTCCAAAAGTTATTTACATGAACTGATTACATATGAGGTCAAAATGCAAACTCCTTTGTTTTGACAAAAAGTGGATTTCTAGGAAGCTCCAAGGCTACATAAGTCCTAGCATCCTAAGTGAAGGGATCGAGGTCTAAGACCTAGGATCAAGTGGTGGAGAAGAAGATGGTCCAACATCTATAGAAGGTAGGCCTGATCTATCTATCCTCGCAGTAGAGATCTCCTGAGTCAGTCAAGTAGCCTCTTCTCTGAGTAGTGAGATGGCCTCTAAGGTGAGTCGCTGAATCTTTGAGCTGACAACAACAATGATCGTCGAAGTGACCCTCTCAACTAATAAATCCTCATCCAATCTAGAGTGTGATCTATCTAAGCTATGTGGACGGTCCACCGATGCCTCTGTGGTCTCAAAAATCTGCTCTATCAGTGCTGCTAGCTTGCTAGCTCCTCCATCTGAATATCCGGTACAAGTGCTACAGGTGGAGCCTCAACTGGATCCTCTGCCTGTATTGAAGCTTCTCAATGAACCCAACGAATATCCTGTCTCTCAAAACCCATATGATGCAAGGAGTGTTCGTTGTATGTATCTACGTGCATCAGTGTTCTAGAGGTCTCTCCAACAAAATCTACCCCATGCTCCTGAAAAATTAAAATCAAGGCCATCCCATGGGATAGAAAAGTCCTAGATCTTCCTGCCACATCCTCCATATATCTGATCATAAGTGCTGGAAGGTTCAAGGAGATCTCTCGAATCACATGGTACATAAAGGATATGTCTCTCGTAGCTATAAAATCAAATCTACCAATTTTAGGAAAGAAAATCCTGTTGATAATGTGATGTAGAAGGCACATTTCAGTAGATAACCGATGTTGGTGTGGAAATTCATGAGGACACTGGAGATGGCTGGAGTGGGGAAAGTGAGGCCATCAATGGGATCTACAAAATAAAGTCCAAATCGAAGGTGGATTGCTCCGACAGGATCCTTCGATGTCCAAGTTAATTTTTTAATCAACTGGAATGGAGTGCTTAGGAAAATAAAAAAGTAGAGTAATGGGAAGGAGAAGAGAGCTTAGGAAAAATGTATCTATAGGATTTCTTTTATAGACGGAGCATGTAACAAACTGATAGCAATAACTATAACCATCTGATAGTGGGCCGCTCGAGCCATGTGGAGTTTGTTATGGAGGGTGGTGTTCATTGTCAACTGATAGCAACAACTATAACCATCTGATAGTGGGCCGCTCAAGCCATGTGGAGTTTGTTATGGAGGGTGGTGTTCATTGTCGTGAATTACCAGTCGAGAGTGGTGTTTGTTGTCATGATGTGCTAGTATGTTAGGGGTTAATAATCAAAGTTTGGATGGGGTAGTTGCAGACAGCGAAGAGCTTCAAGTTGCAGTAGGTCCAGAGGAGTTTGGGTTCTGTTGGGATCATCTACACGTATGTTGGTTCGCATTGAGTTGGTAGCTGAATTCATGTGGACGACGAGATCCTTTCGGACGATTAGGAAGAGGTCAATCGAAGGAAGCTCACCTGGCGACTAAGTAGAGTTCATTTGGATGGAGTTCATCTTGAGGAAGTTCATCTAGAAGGAGCATGACCGATGGAGTTCATCTAGAATGAGTTTGTCCAAAAGGAGCGTGACTGGCGGAGTTCGTCTGGAAGAAGTTCGTCCGAAAGGAGCATAACTAGCAAAGTTTGTCTAAAAGGAGTTCATTTGGAAGGAGTTTATTTGGAAGGAGCATGATCGATGGAGTTCATCTGAAAGAAGTTCATTCGAAAGGAGTTAATCCGGAAGGAGCGCGACTGGTGGAGTTCGTTTGGGCCCTAATCCTGTTATTCATTTTGGGAGGTTCCATAGCATGAACTCATCACTAAGAAGATCGATGAATCCTAACAGGAAGGAGGTCGGCGACCAAGGACTTTGGGCAAGAACTTCGATGGGAACCATTTTATCTGCAATACTTGTCTTCTTACTCTCGAGTTTGAATTTCGAATGAAAAGAGTACGAAAAAAATTATTGCAGTCGAAGTTTTTTTTGATAGTTCTTGTCTTGGAGAACAAAACTTTGTCTCTCTTTTTTTTTTTTCAAATTGACACCATAATTTGATGTCAAATGACCTAGACAGATGGAATCCCTCAAAAACTCATCTGGCATGGAGCTCCATGTACGGTGTAATTATTGCTTCGCTAGGCAGTAGGTGCGAGTGGGACACGTGGAAGGTTAGGATTAACTGAAGGAGTTCCATAATCATAACTTCCTCTAGAACTTTGATTCCTTATTTAAACTCCCCCTCCTTCACCTACAGTTTCTTGCTTTTGCTTAGGCGTCTGCTTCTTCTCCTTCCTTTGTTTCCCATCATCTTCGAGTGTCCTATTCTTGTCGCTCCTGCTCCTTCTATGATTCTTTTGACTGTCGGCATTTTTCTCGATCCTCTTTCATCCTTCTGATCTTCTTTTCGTATTTTCTAAGGTCAGTCTTTCATTTTTGTCCTCTTGACTTTTAGTTTTCTTGCATTCTTTTGGCTTCTTCAAGTTTTCCTGGATGGACATTACTATTCTTCATTTTTGGGCTTCCACCATCCCTTTTTTTGAGTTCTTTTTTTCGGATTTTATTTCATTTAGCTTGATCTAGATGTCATCTAAGGTTTCCTGGTCTAACAATTCTAGGAGTTTGGTCGACCCAAATCCCAATAACCCCAAGGTTAGAATGGAAATTGGGCTTAGGGCAGCACCTCGATCGAACTTTAAACAGGAGTCCATTCTCTGTTCTTTGACCGTCGAGGACCTATCACTAGTTAGGATCCAATTTGGGGTGCCTATCGAGTATGAGCTAAAACATTCTAGTTTGAGTGGTCTGGCTTGGCTTCTCCTCCAAATCGGTTCTGCTTGTTCCTGGAGGCCTTCCATGCTAGGTTAAGACTTCCCCTTCTTGACTTTGTTGTAGCCCTTTTTCACTTTTTAAACATCTCTCTAGCTTCGGTAGTTCAGAACTCCTTTAGGTTCATTATAGAATTTCTTGCACTTTGTATATCTGCTGGGGTCCAACCCACTACTTCTCTTTTTCGAATCTTTTTTACCTTCAAGCATCACCCTACTGCCAAGGACTGGTGGTATGTTTTTCTCCAGTTCGGTAAGAAGGGGTTGCTTAAGGATGCCCCCTCCATCCATAATTAAAAAGAAAAGTTTATCTTTATTTCCTATCCAACTCTACACTTAGGACTCCCATCTTGGAGATATCTGAGGGATTCCATCCATCGAGCCCTAGGGCTAGAGAAAGTGGACCAAGAGTCGGTAACCATAATCAAAGGTTATCAAACTCCTTTGATATCCAAGCTAATAAAAGAACAAACCTTGTTCAACCTCAACCTTAGTCCTCAAAATCTAGCAGGTACACGATCGAACTCGGTGGGTCATCTTCTTTTTCTTTCTTCTTTTCTAACTGTGCTTTTTTCTTTATGGTAGAGATGGATGCTAAGGCTGCTAAAATGCTTTCAAAGGGGCTCCAGGCTCGCAAAAGAAGAGGTGTTGTATTCGATGAGCCGACTACCAAGAAAGCCAGGGTGAATGCCCCTAGCTCTATCACACCTGTCGATGTTGCCACTGCCATCGAGGTCGCTGTCATCGTTAAGGTCACCCCATAGCCAGGGTCGGCACCACTATCAAGGGCTCCATGCCTCCATCATCCATGAGTCCTCTAGTAAAGGACCCAGCTCCGCAACTCCCTATTGGAATGAAAGAGGGGGGAGAGGAAGAAGGGTAAAAGGGTCGTCATGAAGGTGCATTGCAAGGCATGCCCTAGCGAGTCCAGCGATGATGGCGACAGTCCCAGAGAAGACCCCTTCAGCAACCTGGACCTCGTTCGAGATCTAATTGATAAATTTGCCCTGTCCGAGGTGGTAGACCAAATGGCCAACCACGACCACACGCAGCTCATCTAGGATTCCCTTGGGACTTTCCTCAAGATAGTCATCCAATCGATTTTCTTTTTTACATGCATAACACAATTCATTTACTACAGTAGGATCATCAAATACTTGCACACATCAAAATGGTGAATCGATTGAGGTCGGAGGCACTGAAGGCCTAGGAGGACCTCCAAGCTGAAGTTGACCACCTTCAAGAGAAGGTTGATGAGGCTGACCGTCTCTCGAAAGAGAAGGCGGTCAAAGTTGAGGGTCTGCAGGAGATGCTCAGGAAAGAGGAGCTCACCTCGATGAGGCTACAGGCCGCTCTGACCCTGGAGGATGAGAGGAGGAAGAAGGTCGAGGCTAGGGTTGGTGAGCTGAAGGATCAAGGCTTGAAGCAGATCTCGGAGGTGAAGATCCAGGTAGTGGAGGATTTCAAGGTCTCCTCTAAAATGAGAGACCTGAACGTCGCCTTTAGCTAGGAAGCCTTTCAAAAGGAATACGAATTTTGTGAGGATCGAGTGGCCGTCAAGTTCTCCAAAGTTGATCTCAGCTTCTTATACGAGGAGGTCCCTGATGAAAAGGTAGGGCCATCCATTGTTGCGACTCTTCACCCATCGAAGTCATCCCTAAGCCCTCCAGACCCATCGCTGATGCGTTCGAACCTGCACTGGAGCCGAAGGTGGCAAAAAATGCCCTAACCTTATCTGCTGTTGTTCCTTCTGAAGTCTAAAATTTTAAATAATTGTACTCTCTTTTTTTTATATATATATTCAAATATTTTAAGAAATGAAAATGAGTTTTCTTCTTCTTATACTTGTGCTATGATGAATGTTATTTAGAATCCTTCTAGTGACCAAAGTCAAAGTCAATCATCCCCAATCGATGTCGAACCACCATTTGAAGGTATCCCTCTAAGACCTGTAGTGAAGGGTTTGAAGAGAAAAATCCATCACCTGAAGAAGAAGTTGAAGAAGATGGAAGACAGGCTCTGGAGGTCTAGAAAAAATGCTTCAAAGGCGATAATTGAAGTCACACACCTTCGCAAGCTACACATGAAAGACTCTGTGAGCTTCAACATTAAGAAGGATAACTTCAAGAGGGAGTTGGCCGAGCTTAGAAAAAGCATCAGTGACAAGTCCTGGGTGTTAACGATGAAGGTCAGCTCCCTCAAAACTGAACTCAAGACAGTGAAAGAGAAAATTTGCTTGTTGGAGGAGAGTTCATCATGGTTTTCCAACAAGGCTCAGTATGAATGGGATTGATCGCAAAGATTTTCTACCCTTCAGAAGTAATTGCACGATGCTGAACTAGCTTATGAGACCTACCGATTGGGTAGGTACAGGAAGATATCCTCGCTAGAAAAGAAGCTCCATGTTGATAATAGTGAGGTTGCCCAGCTTCAGCAGCAGATCACCGATAGTTATCAATCCGGCATCAGTAGGGAGTCGGAAGAGATCGCCTCTCTGAAGAGGATCACGAGCAAACTCTTAGAGTCGGGTGGGGTGGAGAAGGCTGAAGCTCAGTAACTAAAGCTTCAGTTGATTTGGCAAAGCAGGCCGTCAAGGATGATAAAACTGAATCAGAGATTTTGAGGAAGAGACTGCAGGCGTCAGAAGAAAACTATCGGAGGACTAATAGGATGTTCTACCATAACTTGGTAGGGATAAAAGAGCTCGAGAAGGAGATCATCAGCCTAAAGGAATCCCTGGTGATGGCTAGCAGTCCGAAGTTCGAAGAACCTGATCCTTCTTAGAACTTTGGTTTTCTCTTCTTTTTTTTTATAATCGATCTTGCAGACCCTTACCTTGTAATCAACTTTATCTTTAATAAAGCTATACTTTCTTCAATCATCCTTTTATTCTTCTTAGGTTCAATGTTCATCCACCTCTTCATTTTCTTTGTTATCCTCTTGTCTCACATAACCTGAGGTCTTCATTGTTCGTGTCAGAACGAGGTTCTCCTTCTATTCCTGATACGGTTGGCCTTTTTTGTCCCCCTATCAGGATGAGATTTTTCTTCCATTTCTGATGGGGTTGGCCTTCCTTTGTTAGGACTAGGTCCTCCTCCTATCTCTAACAAAGGTATAGGGACATAAAAGGGCCATTGAAAGGGCCTCTCCCCTCCTTCTATCTTAAATAATTGGAGGTCTTCATCACTCATGTCAGGATAAGGCCTTCCTCCTATTTCTAAAATAGTTGGCCTTTTTTGTTCCCCTGTTAGAATAAAGTTCTTCTCCTATTTCTGATGGGGTTGACCTTTCATTGTTAGGATGAGGTCCTACTCCTATCCCTAATAAAGGTATAGGAGCATAAAAGGACTATTTAAAGGATCTCTTTCCTTCTTCTATTTTAAATAACCAAAAATCTTCATCACCCATGTCAAGACGAGATCTTTCTCCTATTTCTGATATGGTTGGCCTTTTTTATCTTCCTATCAGGATGAGGTTCTCCTCCTGTTCTTGATGGAATTAGCATTTCTTTATTAGGATGAGGCCTCCTCCTATCTCTAACAAAGGCATAGGGATGCATAAGGGCTATTGAAAGGGCCTCTCCCCTCCTCCTGTCTTAAATAATTGGAGGTCTTCGTCACCCATGTTAGGATGAGGTCTTCCTTCTATTCCTAATATGGTTGACATTTTTTGTCCCCCTGATAGGATGATGTTCTCCTCCTATTCTTGATGGGATTAGCCTTCTTTTATTAGGGCGAGGTCCTCCTCCTATCCCTAATAATGGTATAAAGGCATAAAAGGGCATTGAAAGGACCTCTTTCCTCCTCCTATCTTAAATAATCGGAGGTCTTCATTACCCATGTTAGGATGAGGTCTTCCTTCTATTCCTGACATGGTTAGTCTATTTTATCCTCTTATCAGGATGAGGTTTTTCTCTTATTTCTGACGGAGTTGGCTTTTCTTTATTAGGACGAGGTCCTCCTCCTGTCCCTGACAAAGGTATAGAGATATAAAAGGATCGTTGAAAGGGCCTCTCCCTTCCTTCTATCTTAAATAATCGAAGATCTTCATCACTCATGTTAGGATGAGGTCTTCCTCTTATTTTTGACATAGTTGGCCTTTTTTGTCCTCCTATCAGGATGAGGTTCTCCTCATGTTCCAAATGGGATTGGCCTTTGTTAGGATGAAATCCTCCTCCTATCCCTAACAAAGGTATAGGGGCGTATAAGGATTGTTGGAAGGGCCTCTCCCCTCCTTCTATGTTAAATAACTGGAGGTCTTTATCATCTGTGTCAGGATGAGGTCTTCCTCATGTTCCTAACATGATTGGCCTTTTTTTGTCCCCCTATCAGGACGAGATTCTCCTCCTATTTCCTATGGGGTTGGCCATCCTTTGCTAGGGCAAGATCCTCTCCTGTCCCTAACAAAGACATAGGGGCGCATAAGGGCTGTTGAAAGGGCCTCTCCGCTCCTCCAATCTTAAATAACTAGAGATCTTCATCACCCCTATCAGGACAAGGTCTTCCTTCTATTCCTAACACGGTTGGCTTTTTTTAACCCCCTATCAGGACAAAATTCTTCTCCTGTTTCTGATGGAATTGGCCTCTTTGTTAGGGTGAGGTCCTCCTCCTGTTCCTAACGAAGGTATAGAGGCATAAAAGGGCAATCAAAAGTGCCTCTTTCCTCCTCCTATCTTAAATAACTAAAGATCCTCTACTTTGTTTATTAACAAAGTTCGGCTAAGTCATTTTCTATCATCACATGATTTTGTGCCAAGAAACAAAAATATCGAAATAAAAAAAATTTATTGGAGTTGAATTATTGATAGTACATTCGTAGATTTTTCAAATTTCAAGATCGTGGAAGCATAGATCCTCCAAGATCCTTTAGATAATATGCTCCTAGTCAGATGATTTCCACAACCTCGTAAGAACCTTCCTAATTTGGGATGAGCTTTTCCTGATTTTGAGGTTGCGAAATGTCCGCTCGCCAAAGTATGAGATCCCCTATTCTGAAGGTTTTGCTTCTAATCCATGAATTATAGTAGCGGATTATCCTTTGCCTGTAAGCTGCCATTTAGATCTAGGACTTCTTCCTCTTTTCTTTAGTAGATTAAGGTTAGCCTTGAGGTCTTGTGAATTATCTTGTTCATTGAAGGCCTCTACTCATGCTGAGGGGAGTTTAAGTTTGACTAGGATAACTACCTCCACCCCAAAAGCCAGTGCAAAGAATGTTTCTCTAGTGAGTAATCTTTGAGTAGTTCAGTAAACCCAGAGCACATGATAAAGTTCATCCATCCAAATCTTCTTTGCCCTTTCAACCCTAGCCTTTATCCCTCGAAGCAAAGTTCTATTAGTCACTTCTATCTCACCATTCGCTTGTAGATGAGCCACTGATGTGAAGTGGTGAGATATATTCAGACCTTCATAGAACTCAATAAACATCACATCTGCAAACTGACGCCCATTATCAATGATCAATATCCGAGGTAGACCAAATCTGCAAATAATCGACTTTCAAATGAAGTCTTGCACTTTAGCTTCAGTAATTTTTGCTAGAGGTTCAACCTCGATCCACTTAGTTATTAGATATGTGTGCCCTAGAAGCCAGAATTGGCTGACACTTGTTATACACTTCTAAGGATAAAATTATAATTTTAACTATAAATAATAAAATAAATTATTTTCTATCATAATATGTATTTAGTGTCTGTAATACATCCCTTGAGTTAATGGCAATGATAGTTCTTATTTTCAAAAGTTAAAAATTTAAAACATAAATTTTTATTATTAACTTATAAAATGTTTCTGACCATAGAATCATCATAAGGATGGTGATTGATCCGAAAGATTGGTGTACAATCACTTTTTTATAGTAGATGAGTCTTAAGTCTACGGTATAGAGACACCAGAGCAAGAGTACAGATACTCGTTAGAGAATGAGGGAACTGAGTGTGACCACCTTGAGCAGTCATTAAGAAGTCTACCTTCTCGTCGATGACTGGCTCAAAGCTGTAGTTGTGTATATGATTTTTTGACCTGAGGTGCATTGGCAATTCACCTTGAGGGTGTTATAGTTTGACTACACCATGACTTGGTCTCCTAGCCATTCGAAAGCCTAAGGTGTATGTTGGCTATAGCATGTTCATTGTAGCAATTAGATTGCACCAATAAAGAATCTATCTACCTCGGTAGATGAGTAGTTCTATGATAATCATAAGAATCAAGTCCATAAGCCCATGGCCATGGCAGAGTAAAATAATAGAAAGAGTTTCTATTAAGATTTTCACATTGGACTTGAATCAAATGATTAATCATATGATGGATATTAGGATTTGACGAGATTACCTTAACCCTAATCCAGTCAGAGCTCAAGATAGAAGAACTTAATCACACAGGTAACTATATTGAGAGGTTCATTTTAGTTTTGATGGATTGCCACCATATGCTGCTAGGTGTCGCTGGTGGATTTTGAGAGCAATTAGAATGATTTAGATGATCAATCGTACTAGTTGTCTGAATTAGAAAAGTTTTGATCCATCGAAAGGTGTTTCGATGATGTCGATGATAGAGATCGTGACATATCTCATTACCATATAAAACTGAACCTAACTAGATCACACAAATAAGAGTTTTGATTTGGATATCATCAATTAGACTAATTTAGTTTAATTGATTTGAATTAGATTCAATTAGCTTCAAGAAAATCATGCTAGCACATGATTGAGCCTAATGTTCTCCTTTAATTATCATTAAAGTTTGTCTCGATTGAGCTAAATATGTTTGGGGTTCACTCTGGTACCCTTACTTGGTTTGACTGAAGCTTGTCCAGGTCAGAAGAGGATTGTCTTAATTTATGACATGAATTTGAGACAACACCTACCATTTTCCATCATCTACTAAATCTTATTTCGGACATTTGGTCAAACGTTGATCTTTGACACTTAGACATCTGCCCATGTGTCAAGCCATCATAGGAGAGAGTTCTTGGACCAGTTCACCTACTAAAAAGTAGATGGATAAGGGGCACATGCCTAGGGAGGCATGCGCCCATGGATAAAGCATCTGGAGTCCCGTACAGATGGGACTCTAGTTGCTTCGGGGATTCTACTTGGATGGTGCCTAGAAGACTGCTTTGACCCAATCTTGGCCCATCTAAGGATGATTCAGAGGGACTCTCATCTGATTGAATTAGATGATGTCATCCCACCAGTCAAATTTAGATCTAATTGCATAGAAAACCATGATTAGTCGGGATGATGTGGCACTGCATGGCATAATAGGGTCTATAAAAACCCTATCTGCACCAAGATCAAAGATGCTTGACCCATTGCCCATGCCACAAGGCTATCCCTCTTCCTCCTCCATGCCACCTTTAGGTGTTCTCTCTCCTATCCATGCCTAATAATTTTTGGGCATAAGTTTGGTGCGATCCAAACAAGAGAAAGACGACAGAAAAAGGAAGAAGGCAGCACTGTTGCAAGAGACAACTCACATCTTCGAAAGGAGTTTTGAAGATCTTCAAAATCAGATCTAGATCTAATTTTTGGAGAAGTAATAAAGGAGGAGGAGATCTTTAGATCCTACCTAAGTGGATACCGGTAGAGGTCGGGCACTTGCATGGCTAGATCCTGAATCTTAGGCAGACATCAGGATCCTCACAGGATAATCAGATTACCCGCAATAAGATAAAATTAAATTAAATTTTATTTATTTTTTTATTTTATTTTATTTTATTTTATTAGATGAATAATATTAAATTTTAAAAGTCTTAAATCTGATCTAAATTTAAGAAAAAATTTTTTAAAATACTCTCTTGATCCAATCAGATCTGAACGAACCTGATCCGAAAAACTAGATTTTCCCTTCAACTGGTATCAGAGCCAGGTTGTATTTTTTATTAGATCTAATTTTATTTTAATTTTAATCTAATAATTTGATAAGTTTAGATGTCACATTAGATATGATTAGATCTAAAATTAGAAATTAAAAAAAAATAAATAATTTAGATGTAAGTTGTACAAGATGCATGACTAGTTATAGAATAGAATTATTCTATGTATAGTCTAGCATGATCATAATTTAATTTGATTAGTTATAATTTTTAAATATATTTATTTACTATTTTTTGATATTATAAATTTTATAATAAGATCTAAAAAATAAAAAATAAAGTTATTTAATTTTTATTCATATGAGATATAATGAATGCATGTTTAGATTAGTTGTAGAATAGTTCTATATAATTATCTAGAATAGATTTTAATTTGATACGATCAAATTAAATTTAATTTTTTAGATAATTATAAGATAATTTAGATCTAAAAATATACATAATATGATACATGAAGATGTATGCAAAACATGTTTATAGTTAGACCAATTTATTAATATATAAGATATACGATGTAGATCTAACTAGTTTTATAGTTTTCACATTTCTGATTAAGGCATTCCTCTTGGCTATCCAATCATAAGAATAAAGTAGGATTTAAATGCCCTCTCCTTCTATTCGATGGAGTGTTCTTATGATGTGTAGGAGTGTTGCACGTTCGTTGTTAATCAGAAACTTAAAACTTATTTTCTGCAAAACTCTAGATCCTGAAATTCTAGGATTTTATTTACATATTTTGTTTGTGAACCCTAAACTTAATTAAGAATTAAGATTATAAAATATGTTAAGTCCAAAAATTAAGAATTTTTAGATTTAAGACATATTCATAAAATTGGGTTCAGGCTTGGGTAGCTCAAATAGATCTAGCGGTTGATCAAACCGAATCAAGAGTTGGTTAGATGGGATCAAGAGTGCTTAAATTAACTAGCCTAATAGGATTAAGTCTGGGTCAAGATTGAATCACATGAGTGATCGATCAAGCTAAGACCTAATTAGGCTCAGCGGTTAAAGTTTAGATTGTAGGCTAACCTGATTGATTCTGATTCAATAATTTGGTGTCTAAGGTAAGTCTGGCAGATACGACCGACTGATTTTTAATTGGGAGCACCTCGACTCAAATGCATTTTTGTCAAGTTAATGGCATATCCCTTCCATCGATCTCACTTACCGAACCATATTTATCAACCCAATCCTGATCTAAGGTGGTTAACAATCCGAGCTAACCCATGCCACTAGGTTCATCATAATTGTTATGGCTATTGTTAGTCAAGTTTAAAGAGACCTAAATCAAATCTTTCTAAGAAAAGATTAAGTCTAAGGTCTTCCACCATTGTAGATATGCGGGCCCTTTTTGAGGTTGATTGTTCTCGACTGGTCATAATGGTTCAGTTGCACTGAAAAGATGCAACCATGTCTATTAGGCATTAGATGCTATGAGCTGGAGGATAAATTGGGCTCAATATTTTGGATATGGTGAGAGACCCAATTAGAAATCCAATCTGTGAAAATGGTGGGTCTGACTTAATTAAAAAGTGGATCAATATATCAGGCATGGTGAGATTCATGAATTAGAGATTAAGTTTGGATGCACCATGATTAGAGAATTATTGGACAAGAGTTATCCACTCATTGGCTAACCCATCACCAATAACTGATAGGTGAGGTGATGAGTCAGTTGGTGGGACTGCACCACTCACTAGAAATCTATAATCATGAAGATTTTTGCATCTCTGCAAAGGAAGTGTAAGGATCTGAGAAAATAGTGGAAGCTAATTTATTTAAAAATTAAACTCCTAAATAAATTAGTCAAGTCTTAATTATAATATCTAACTAGAAACTTTGACTCTCTACAGGAAAAGCAAAATGTCTGCATCCAACCCACTAGCACGTATCCTAGATACCCATAGACTGACCGAACCAAATTATAAGGATTGGCTCTGGAACTTCAAAATTATTTTGGATTTTGAGAAGTTAACTCAGGTATTAGACCAGGATTCCCCCATCTTACCAGCTCATCCATCCACTGAACAGAGAGCGTCTCTTAACAAGTGGATGGATGAAGATAACAAGACCAGATACTACATGTTGGGCTCGATGTTTGATGAGCTTCAGCACCAACATGAATATATCAAGACTGTCCATCAAATGTTGGCACACCTGTAAGAGATGTTTGGTGAACAGAGTCTCACAGCCAAATATCAGATCACTAAACGACTATTCAAGGCCAAAATGCATGATGGGCAGTCAGTCTAAGATCATTGTCTGATGGTGATCAAGAACTTGGAAGAGCTCAAGAAGCTCGGAGTGATGTTGGACCTAAATCTGCAGAATGATATAATTCTGCAATCCTTGACTGATGCATATGGGTAGTTCATCATGAACTACCATATGCATAAACTTCAAAATTCTCTGGACGAGCTTAAGAACATGCTGGTTACTGCTGAACTTTTAATAAAAGGTTCTAAAGCAGCAGTATTTTTTTAAAGAATGGACTTCTTCTAGGAGAAAGTCTTTTGGAAAGCAGAAGAAGTCTGTGAGAAGGTAGAAGGTAGAAGGAGGAAAGAAAAAAAGGCAGAGCTGAAGAAGAAGATCACTGACAAAGGAAAGTATTTCCATTGCAACATTAACGACCATTGGAAGCGGAACTACCCTACATACTTGGCTACCCTGAAGAATAAGAAGGAGGCATGTCCTTCTGGAGGTATGCTCGTTATTGAATCTAACCTTATAGTTTCTTCTGCATCCAGTTGGGTGCTTGACTTTGGTTCTAGTGCTTATTTATACACTTCCATGTAGGATCTTGATGATAGCAGGAGCCTGAGAGATGGTGAGATGATCCCATGCATTAAAATTGGAGCAAGGATTGTTGTTGTGGCCGTGGGAACCTACCCTCTTTGACTACCATTTGGTTTAGATTTAGTACTTAAGAATTGTTATTATGTGCCTACAGCAAGTAGGAATTTGATTTCTATTTCATATTTAGCACTAGAAGGCTATGTAATTAATTTTCTTAAGGACCATTGTAACATTCTTTATGAAAAAAATAAAATTACAAGTGATTTCCTCATTAATGGTCTTTATCAGTTACATATTGATGTATCTATTTTTAATATCGAGTAAAATGTGAATGCCATAACATCAAAACGACCTAGAGGTAGTCCAAATGATAGGTATCTATGGCACCTTAGACTTGATCATATAGCAGAAGATTGTTAGATATATGTGCCCTAGAAGCCAGAATTGGCTGACACTTGTAATACACTTCTAAGGAAAAAATTGTAATTTTGACTATAATTAATGAAATGGGTTATTTTCTATCACACCTGTGTATTTAGTGTCTGTGATACATCCTTTGAGTTAATGATAATGATAATTCATATTTTCAAGAGTTGAAAATTTAAGACATGAATAATCATTATTAACTCATAAACAGCTCCCGACCATAGGATCATCATGAGGATGGTGATTAATCTAGAAGGTTGGTGTTGTTAGATATATGTGCCCTAGAAGCCAGAATTGGCTGACACTTGTAATACACTTCTAGGGGCAAAATTGTAATTTTGACTATAATTAATGAAATGGGTTATTTTCTATCACACATGTGTATTTAGTGTCTGTGATACATCCTTTGAGTTAATGGTAATGATAATTCATATTTTCAAGAGTTGAAAATTTAAGACATGAATAATCATTATTAACTCATAAAAGCTCCCGACCATAGGATCATCACGAGGATGGTGATTGATCCGGAAGGTTGGTGTACGATCGCTTCTCTTTAGTAGATGAGTCTTGAGTCTACGGTGTGGAGACACCGGAGCGAGAGTACAGGTACTCGTTAGAGAACGAGGGCACTGAGCGTGACCACATCGAGTAGTCATTAGGGAGTCTACCTTCTCGTCAATGACTGACTCGATGCTGCAGTAGTGTGTCTGGTTCTTTGACCTGAGATGCATCGGCAGTTCACCTTGAGGGTGTTATAGTTTGACTACACCATTACTCGGTCTCCTAGCCATATGGAACCCTGAGGTGTATGTTGGCTATGACATGTTCATTGTAGGAACTGGATTGCATCAAGATGGAATCTATCTACCTCGGTGGTAGAGGAGTAGCCCTATGATGATCATGAGAATCAAGTCCAGAAGCCCATGGCCATGGCAGAGTGAAATAATAGAAAGAGTTTCTATTTAGATTTTCACATTGGACTCGAATCGAATGATTACATCATATGACAGAGACTAGGGTTTGACGAGTTCACCTTAACCCTAATCTGATCGGGGCTCAAGATAGAAGAACTTGAATCACACAGGTAGCTGCACCAAGAGGTTCGCATTCAGCTCTGATGGGTTGCCACCATATACTGCTAGGTGTCACTGGTGGATTTTGGGAGCAATTAGAATGATTTAGATGATCGATCATTCTAGCTGTTCGAATCAGAAGAGTTCTGATCCATCGAAAGGAGTTTCGATGATGTCGATGATAGAGATCATGACATATCCCATTACCATACAGAACTGAACCTAACTGGGTCACACAAACAAGGGTTTGAATCTGGTGATCATCAATTGAACTGATCTAGTTCAATTGATCTGAATGAGATTCAATTAGGTTCAAGGAAATCGTGCTAGCACTCGATTGAACCTAACGTTCTTCTTTTGCTATCATAAATAAGTTGTCCTGTCTGAGCCAAAGGAGTTTGTGCTCAAACAGAGGCCTTCATATGGTCTGACTGGAGGTTGTCCAAGTCAGAAATAGGTTGTCTTATTTGTAAGACATTACCTGCCATTTTTTGGTCACCTGCCATTTCTTGTTCTTTGACTTTGGTCAAAAGTCTACCTTTGACTGGTCAAATGTTGACCATTGACACTTTGACTTTTGACCACATGTCATGCACCTATTGGAGAGCTGGTGGGGGCTTGTCCCCCTGCTAGAACCTGGCAAGGAGAAGGGCGCACGCCACCCTTGGCGTGTGCCCAAGTTAGGAGGCGCCTAGGAGTCCCTTGTTGGACAAGGACTCCATCTCCCTTTTGGATTCCAATTAGAGTTCTCCTAAGAACCAAGTTTGACTGGTCTTAGGTGCACCTCTAAGGAGGAATCCAGGGGACTCTATTTCCCACCAATCAAGATTTAGATCTGATTTCACAAAGGGTTGTGATTGGTTGGGAAGGAAGAGGAGTTGGATCACGCTTAGTCTATAAATAAGACCCTGCGCCCAACTCAAGTGAAAAAATAATCAATGAAGTAATCAAGAGCAATCTTCCCACGCCCCAAGGCTGCCTCTCTCCCTCCTTTCTCCATGCCATACTCTCTTCTCCCCTCTCCTCTCCACGTCCAAAAGGTTTTGGATCTTGGTTGGTGCGATTTAGATCAAGAAAAGGCGATCAAAAGCTAGAAGGCTGCGCTGCTGCAAAGGACGACTGCAGATCTTCAAAAGGAGTTTTGAAGATCCTCCAGATCAGATCCAGATCTGATTTTTGGAGACGTGATAGAGAAGAAGAGGATCTCCAGATCCAGCCCGAGTGGATACCGGTAGAGGCCAGGCACTTGCGTGGCTAGATCCAGAACCTTTCCGCTGCAATACAGGATCATCAACAGGGTAATAGGATTATCCCCTATCAAGGTAAATTAAATTTGATTTAATTTATCCTTTTATTTTAATTTTTATTAAATAAATAAGGAATCAGATCTGAAACATCTCAAATCTGATTAAGATTAAGAGAAAAAAATTTTTGAAATATATCTCTTGATCTGATCAGATCTGAACGAACCTGGTCCGGGAAATCAGGATTTCCCTTCAACTGGTATCAGAGCCAATGGTTCTAAAAGTAGTTTAGATCTGATTTTTAAATTTTATTTTAATTAAAAAATAAGTGATTTTCAGATGTCACATGAGATGTGATCAGATCTGAAATCAGAAAAAATTAAAATTAAATGATTTGGATCTAAGATTAGAAAGATATGCATGACTAGTTCTAAAATAGAATAGTTCTATAGAATAGTCTTGCATGTTTTTGATTTAATATGATTAAATCATATTTTAGATCCTTTTATTTACTATTTTTTGATATTATAAGTATTATAATAACATCTAAAAAATAGTAAATAAAAATTATTTAATTTTAAAATATCATATGAGATATGATTGATGCATGTCTAGACTAGTTGTAGAATAGTTCTACATAATTGTCTAGATTAGAATTTATTTTGATAAGATCAATTTAAATCTAATTTTTTAGATTATTATAAGATAATTTAGATCTGAAAAATATGCATGATTCGATACATGAGATGTATGCAAAATATGCCATGATTAGATCTAATTTGTATATGAGATATATGATATAGATCTAATAACTGTTTTGTAGTATTGAATGTTTATTGAATGTTCCTGATTAAGGCGTTCCTCTTGGCCGTCCGGTCATAAGAACGAAGAAGGGTTTAAAGGCCCTCTCTTCCCATTCGATGGGGTGTTCTTATGATGTGTAGGGGTGCTGCGTGTTCGTCCTTAATCAGAAACCCAAAACTTACTTTCTGCAAAACCCTAGATCCTGAAACCCTAGGATTTATTATGCATATTTTGTTTATGAACCCTACTTAATTAAGAATTAAGATTATGAAATATTAATTAGGTCTAAAATTGAGAATTTTAGATCTAAGACATATTCATAATACTGGGTTCGGGCTTGGGTAGCTCAATTAGGTCTAAGCGGTTGATCAAACCGAATCAAGAGTTGGTTAGATGGGATCAACAATGCTTAAATTGACCAGCCTAATAGGATTAAGTCTGGGTCAAGATCGAGTCACGATCAAGCAAGACCTAATTAGGCTCAGAGGTTAGAGTCTGGATTGTAGGCTAACCCAATTGGTTCTGGCTCAACAATTTGGTGTCTAAGGTAAGTTTGGCACATACGATCGACTGATTTTTAATTGGAAGCTACTCGACCTGAATGCATTCTTGTACGAGTTAATGGCATATTCCTTCCACCGATCTCACTTACCTGGCCATATCTGTTGACACAGTTCTGATCTGAGGTGGTCAATAATCCGAGCTAACCCATGCCACTAGGTTAGTCATAATTGTTATGACTATGCCAAGTCTAGTTTAATGAGACCTGAATCAATTCTCCCTAAGAAAAGATTAAGTCTGAGGTCTTCCACCATTGTAGATGTGCGGGCCCTTCCCAGGGTTGATTGTTCTCGGCTGGATACAGTGGCTCAGTTGCACCGGAAAGATGCAACCATGTCTATTAGGCATTGGATGCTATGGGCTGGAGGATGAGTTGGGCTCAATATTCTGGATACGGTGAGAGACTCAATTAGGAACCCAGTCTATGCAAATGGTGGGTCTGACTTAACTAAGGAGTGGATCAATATTCCGGATACGGTGAGATTCATGAATTAGAGACCAAGTTTGGGTGCACCATGATTAGAGAATCATTGAACAAGAGTTGTTCACTCATTGGCTAACCCATCACCAATAACTGTTAGGTGAGGTGATGAGTCAGTTGGTGAGACCGCACCACCCACTAGAAATCATTAATCGTGGAGATTTTCGCATCTCTACAGAGGGAGTGTAGGGATCCGAGAAAATAGTGGAGAGCTAATTTATTTAAAAATAAAATCTCTAAATAAATTGGTCAAGTCATAATTACAGTATCTAACTAGAATCTTTGACTCTCTACAGAAAAATGTCTGCGTCCAACCCATTGGCACGTATCCTAGACACACATAGACTGACCGGACCCAATTATAAAGATTGGCTCAGGAACTACAAAATCATTTTGGGTTCCGAGAAGTTAACCCATGTATTGGATCAGGACCCTCCCACCTTACCAGCTCGTCCATCCACTGAACAGAGAGCATCTCTGAAAAAATGGATAGACGAAGATAATAAGGCCAGATATTACATGTTGGGCTCGATGTCTGATGAGCTCCAGCGCCAACATGAAGATATCGGGACTGCTCGCCAAATGTTGGCTCACCTACAGGAGATGTTTGGTGAACAGAGTCGCGCAGCCAAGTATCAAGTCATGAAACGACTTTTTAAGGCTAAGATGCGTGATGGACAGTCAGTCCAAGATCACTATCTGATGATGATCAAGGACATGGAAGAGCTTGAGAAGCTCAGTGTGAAGTTAGACTTGGATCTGTAGAACGATATTATTCTGTAATCCTTGACTGATGCATATGGGCAATTCATCATGAATTACCACATGCATAAACTTCAAAATTTCTTGGCCGAATTAATGAATATGCTGATCACCGCTGAGCTTTCTATGAAAGGTTCTAAAGGCTCAGTTCTTGCTATGGAACAGACTTCTTTCAAAAGAAAGTCTTATGGAAAGAAAAAGAAGTCTGTGAAAAAGCAAAAGGTAGAAAGGAGGAAAGAAAGAAGAAGTCAGAGCCGAAGATGAAAGCCACAGTCAAAGAAAAGTATTTCCATTGCAACAGCGATCGGCCAGTGAAAGCAGAACTGCCCTACTTACCTGGCCACCCTGAAGAACAAGAAGGAAGGTCCTTCTGGAGGTATGCTCGTTATTGAGTCTAACCTTATGGTTTCTTCTGCATCCAGTTGGGTGCTTGACTCTGGATTCTAGTGCTCATCTGTGCACTTCTCATGCAGAATCTTGAGGATAGCAGGAGGCTGAGGGATGGAGACATGATCCTACGCGTTCGGTAATGGAGCAAGAGTTGCTGTAGTAGTGGTGGAAACATACCCTCTTCGATTACCATCTGGTTTAGACTTAGTTTTGAAAGACTGTTATTATGTGCCTGCAGCTAGCAGAAATTTGATTTCTGTTTCATTCATGCTTAGCACTAGAAGGTTATGTGATTACCTTCTTTAAGGACCATTGTAACATTCTTTATGAAAGAAATAAAATTGGCAAATGGTTTTCTTATTAACGATCTTTATCAGCTACATATTGATATACCTGTTCTAACTATCGAGCAAAACGTGAATGCCAAACAACCTAGGGATAGTCCAAATGATAGATATCTATAGCATACCTGAGATTAGGTCATATAGCAGAAGATAGGATCAACAAATTGGAGAAAAATGGGCTATTGAGTTCCATTGACTTTCTGAGTCATATCCAACTTGTGAATCTTGTCTTCAAGGCAAAATGACCTAAACTCTCTTTTGTTGGACATGGGGAGAGGGCCACAGATCTCCTTGCCCTAGTACATACTGATGTGTGCGGCCCATTTGATGTGCCGGCTAGAGGCAATTTTGTCTACTTCATTACCTTTATCGATGATCTATCTAGGTATGGGTATGTGTATCTTATGAGACACAAGTCTGAAGCTTTTGAAAAGTTCAAAGAATTCAGACATGAAGTAGAAAAATAAACTGGAAAATCCATTAAGGTTCTTCGATCAGATCGAGGAGGTGAATATCTTAGCCGGGAAATTCCTAGACTATCTCAAGGAAAATGGCATAGTCTCTCAATGGACTCCACCAGGAACACCTCAACTCAATGGGGTTTCAGAACGGAGAAATCGGACCTCTATTGGATATGGTTCGATCCATGATGAGCTTCACAGACCTTCCTGATTTTCTTTGGGGACACTCATTGTTAACTTCAATTTATCTACTGAATAGGGTTCCCTCTAAAATCGTTCCTACCACACCGTATGAGATATGGCACGGTAAGAAACCAAGTCTGAGTCATCTCAGAATTTGGGGTTGTCCGGCTCATGTCAAAAGACAACAAGCGGAACAAGTTAGAGTTTAGGTCCTTTCAGAGCTCGATTCATAGGATATCCTAAAGAGTCATTAGGATACTATTTCTACATTCCAGAAGACCACAATGTGATTGTGAGTCGACATGCCATCTTTCTTGAAAAAATAGTTTATTCAAGATAGCGGCATTGGAAAGCAGATTAAGCTTGATGAGAAAGTCTCACAAAGTACAATGAGCTAAGGACCAATTGGAACCAAATCAGGTTGAGCCAATAAGAACACTACCTCCTCCACCTCGTAGATCGGAAAGAGTTTTCCCGTCCCCCTGAAAGATACTTAGGTATTATTTCAGAGGATGTAGAGAAAATGTTCCTCGTAGGTAATGGTGCTCATGGTGATGATCCCAAAACCTACAACGAGGCGATATCAGATATCGACTCCGAGAAATGGCTAGAGGCAATGAAGTCAGAAATTGACTCGATGCACTCAAACCAAGTCTGGACCTTGGTAGATCCACCAGAAGGTATAGTACCTATTGGGTGTAAATGGATCTTCAAGAGAAAGATTGGTGCAGATGGGAATGTGGAGACATTCAAGGCTAGACTAGTGGCAAAAGGTTATAGTCAACGCGAAGGCATTGACTATCAGGATACCTTTTCCCAGTGGCTATGCTAAAATCCATCCGCACATTGCTTGCCTGTTGCAGCCTATTTCGATTATGAAATATGGCAAATGGACGTGAAAACGGCATTCCTTAAATGGATATCTTGAGGAAGATATCTATATGGAACAGCCGCTAGGTTTCACATCCAGTGATACTGATCACAAGGTTTGCAAGCTGCAAAGGTCCATATATGGACTTAAGCAAGCATCTCGGAGCTGGAACACTCATTTCAATGATGTGATCAAAAAGTTTGGTTTCATCAAAAATGAAGAGGAACCATGTGTTTTCAAAAGGGTCAGTGGGAGCGCTGTTGTCTTCCTCGTATTGTACGTGGATGACATCCTCCTTATTGGGAATGATATTCCCATGTTGACATCAGTCAAAATATGGTTGTCCAAGAAATTCTCCATGAAAGACCTAGGTGAAGCATCCTTTATTCTAGGAATTAAGGTCTATAGGGATAGACCGAATAGGATGCTAGGACTTTCACAGAAGATGTACATAGAGGAAGTACTAAAGAGGTTTAGTATGGAAAACTCTAAGAGGGGATTAATACCCTTCAGACATGGTATTCATCTTTCCAAGAAGATGTGCCCTAGCACACCTGAGGAAATAGAACGCATGAGCAAGATCCCTTATGCTTCTGCAATAGGGAGCCTCATGTATGCCATGCTATGTACACGACCTGATATAGCCCATGCTGTGAGTGTCACAAGCAGATATCAGTCAAATCCAGGTGAAGAACACTGGACTTCTGTGAAATGTATCCTTAAGTACTTGAGAAGAACTAAGGATATGATGTTGGTCTTTGGTAATGGAGAACTCCAAGTTCAGGGATACACAGACTCGGACTTTCATGTCCGATATAGATGATCGAAAGTCGACATCTGGAAGTCTGTTTGTGTGCAATGGTGGAGCTGTCAGCTGGAAGAGTTCCAAGCAAACTGTGATAGCAGATTCCACCATGGAAGCAGAATATATAGCTGCATCAGAGGCTGCAAAGGAAGCATTCTGGTACAAGAAGTTTGCTGCAGAAATTGGAGTAATGCCATCAGATGCCATTCCTCTATACTGCGACAACAATGGCGCCATAGCCCTTGCTAAGGAGCCGAGGTCTCACCAGAAATCCAAGCACATTGAGCGGCGATACCACCTCATCCACGATTACCTCGAGAAGGGTTATGTCGAGGTCAAGAGAGTCAACTCCGCAGATAATGTGGCAGACCCACTTACAAAGCCGTTGGGCCAGCAGAAGATCGAAGCCCACCTTGAGAAGATGGGACTTAGACTTGTAGCCAATTGGCTTTAGGACAAGTGGGAGATTGTTAGATATATGTGCCCTAGAAGCCAGAATTGGCTGACACTTGTAATACACTTCTAGGGGCAAAATTATAATTTTGACTATATCAATAAAATGGGTTATTTTCTATCACATATGTGTATTTAGTGTCTGTGATACATCCTTTGAGTTAATGGTAATGATAATTCATATTTTCAAGAGTTGAAAATTTAAGACATGAATAATCATTATTAACTCATAAAATGCTCCCGACCATAGGATCATCACGAGGATGGTGATTGATCCAAAAGGTTGGTGTACAATCGCTTCTCTTTAGTAGATGAGTCTTGAGTCTACGGTGTGGAGACACCGGAGCGAGAGTACAGGTACTCGTTAGAGAACGAGGGCACTGAGCGTGACCACCTCGAGTAGTCATTAGGGAGTCTACCTTCTCGTCAATGACTGACTCGATGCTGCAGTAGTGTGTCTGGTTCTTTGACCTGAGATGCATCGGCAGTTCACCTTGAGGGTGTTATAGTTTGACTACACCATTACTCGGTCTCCTAGCCATATGGAACCCTGAGGTGTATGTTGGCTATGCATGTTCATTGTAGGAACTGGATGCATCAAGATGGAATCTATCTACCTCGGTGGTAGAGGAGCAGCCCTATGATGATCATGAGAATTCAAGTCCAGAAGTCCATGGCCATGGCAGAGTGAAATAATAGAAAGAGTTTCTATTTAGATTTTCACATGGACTCGAATCGAATGATTACATCATATGACAGAGATTAGGGTTTGACGAGTTCACCTTAACCCTAATCTGATCGGGGCTCAAGATAGAAGAACTAATCACACAGGTAGCTGCACCAAGAGGTTCGCATTCAGCTCTGATGGGTTGCCACCATAATACTGCTAGTGTACTCGTGGATTTTGGAGCAAATTAGAATGATTTAGATAATCGATCATTCTAGCCGTTCGATAATCAGAAGGATTTGATCCACATCGAAGGAAGTTTCCCGATGTGTCTATGATAGAGATCAATGACACTATCCCATTTACCAATACAGAAGAACCTAACAGCCGTCACACAACACAGAGGGTTTGAATCTGGTGTATACATCCATGAACATGATCTAGTTTCAATGAATTCTGAATCGAGGATTCAACTTAGTTAGAAATGTTGCGAGCGAAGGCATCCACTAGCTAGCACTCGATTGACGCACCTACACGTTCTTCTTTTACCGTACATCACAAATAATTCTGTCCTGACTGAGCCCAAAGGAGTTTTGTCTCAATCAGACGCCTTCATAATGCGTCTCGACTCGGAGGATTGTCCAAGTTAGATACTAGCTTGCCTTATTTGTATCAAATAGTCACCATGACATTTTGGTCACCCTGCCATTCGAGTGCTTGTTACTTTGACTTTGGTCAAAAGTTCTACCTGATGGTCACAACGATGACCATGACCCTTGTACTTTTGAACCACATCATGCACACTATGGAAGAGCTGGTGGGGCCTGTCCCCATCCAGAACTGGCAAAGAAGGCGCGCATGCCAAGAGCAGGGCCGCGTGAGCACCCAGTGGAGGCCGCCTAGAGTCCACTTGTTGGACAAGGACTCCACCTCCCTTTGATTCCGATCCCAGACGTTCTATACGCAAATCACGATTTGACTGGTCGTTAGGCAGCCCTCTATGTGGATAATATCCAACAGGGGTCTCTGATCCAACCATCAATCAGAATTGTACGATCTTGATTTCACAAGATGTAATTGTTGAGAGGAAGAGGACTTGGATCCACTAAGAAGTCAATAAATAAACCCTCGCGCCCAACCCTAATGCTAAATGCACATTCAATCTGAGAGAACCCCATTGCCCCAAGCTGCCTCTCCCCATCCTCCCATGCGTATAGCTTCTCTCCTTAGCTTCCTCCGAGCTTGACTCGTGTACGTCCTCCATGCAAATCAAGTTTGACCTTTGGTGCATAGACCAGGAGATCAATAAGCAAAAGCTCTGCTGCTGCAAAACAGGACGACTGCAGATCCTTCAAAAGAGTTTTGAGATCCTCAATCAGATCTGCACGATCTAATTTTTTGGAGAATGATAAGGAAGGAAGAGGTCTCACAGTCCAACCCAAAGTGGACTACCGGTAGAAGGCCCCACGCGCTCATGCGTGGCTCAGATCCACGCGGACAGCCTTCCGCTGCAATGCAGAAACAATCGATACACACTCGTAAATAGCGATTTACCCAGAATCAGGTAAAATTAAATTTGATTTAATTTATCTTATTTTATTTTATTTATTAAAATAATAAGAATCAGATCTAAAATATATCAAGATCTGATTGGAATCAAGAGAAAAATTTTCGAAATATATCTCTTGATCTGATCAGATCTGGATGAACCTGGACCGGGAAATTAGGATTTCCCTTCAAAGATGGGGTAAACAAATTGGAGAAAATTAGGCTATCGAGTCTATTGACTTTTCAGTCATATCCAATTTATGAATCATGTCTTCATGGCAAAATGACTAAACTCCCTTTTGTGGGACATGGAGAAAGGGCCACGGATTTACTTGCCCTAGTACATACTGATGATTGCGGCCCATTTGATGTGCCGGTTAGAGATAATTTTGTCTACTTCATAACCTTCACTGATGATTTATCTCGGTATGGGTATGTGTATCTTAGAAGACACAAGTCTGAAGCCTTTGAAAAGTTTAAAGAATTCAAATATGAAGTAGAAAAGCAAAGTGAAAAACCCATTGAGGTTCTTCGATCAGATCGAGGAGGTGAATACCTTAGTCGGGAATTCCTAGACTATTTCAAGCAAAATGGCATAGTCTCTCAATGGACTCTACTTGGAACACCTCAACTCAATGAAATTTTAGAATGGAGGAATCGAACCCTATTAGATATGATTCGATCCTTGATGAGCTTCACAGACCTTTCTGATTTTTTTTGGGGACATAGTTTGTTAACTGCTATATATTTACTGAATAGGATTCCTTTTAAAATTGTTCCTACCACACCGTATGAGATATGACCAAGTCTGAGTCATCTCAGAATTTGGGATTATCTGGCTCATGTCAAAAAACAACAAGCGGACAAGTTAAACTATAGGTCCTTTTGAGCTTTATTCATAGGATATCCTAAAGAGTCATTAGGATATTATTTCTACATTCCAGAAGATCACAATATGATTGTGAGTCGACATGCCATCTTTCTTGAAAAATAGTTTATTCAAGATGGCGGCATTGGAAAGCAGATCAAGCTAGAGGAGAAAGTCTTCCAAGAGCAAAGAGCTAAGGATCCTTTGAAACCAAATCAGGTTAAGCCAATACAATCACTACCTCCTCCACCTCGAAGATCGAAAAGGGTTTTTCATCCTCCTGAGAGGTACTTAGGTACTATTTCAGAGAAAGTAGAGAAAATGTCCCTCATAGGTAATGGAGTTCATGTTGATGATTCCAAAATCTATAACAAGGCGATATCAGATATCGACTTCGAGAAATGGTTAGAGGCAACGAAGTCAAAAATTGACTCAATACACTCAAACCAAGTCTGGATCTTAGTAGATCCACCAAAAGATATAGTACCTATTGGTATAAATGGATCTACAAGAGAAAGATTGGTGCAGATAGGAATGTAGAGATATTCAAAGCTAGATTAGTGGCAAAAGGTTATAGTCAGCATGAAGGCATTAACTATCAGGATACCTTTTCGCCAGTAGCCATGCTTAAATTAATTCGCACATTGCTTGTTGTTGCAGCCTATTTTGATTATAAAATATGGTAAATGGATGTAAAAACAGCATTCTTAAATGGATATCTTGAGAAAGATTCTATATGGAACAGCCGCTGGGTTTCACATCTAGTGATACTGATCACAAAGTATGCAAGCTGCAAAGGTCCATATATGGACTTAAGCAAGCATCTCGGAGTTGGAATACTTGTTTTAATGATGTGATCAAATTATTTAGTTTCATCAAGAATGAGGAGGAACCATGTATTTTCAAAAAGATCAATGGGAGCGCTATTGTCTTCCTCATACTATACGTAGATGATATCCTCCTTATTGGAAATGATATTCCCATATTGACCATAGTTAAAATATGGTTATCAAAAGAATTCTCCATGAAAGACCTAGGAGAAGCATCATTCATTCCTGGAATCAAAGTCTATAGAGATAGACCGAAGAGGATGCTAGGTCTTTCACAAAAGATATACATAGAAAAAGTGCTAAAGAGGTTTAGCATGGAAAACTCCAAGAGGGGATTGGTGCCCTTCAGACATGGCATTCATCTCTCCAAGAAAATATCCTAACACACCAGAGGAGATTGAATGCATGAGCAAGATCTCTTATGCTTCTATAATAGGAAGCCTCATGTATGTCATGTTATGTACACGACCTGATATAGCCCATGCTGTGAGTGTCACAAGTAGATATCAGTCAAATCCAGGAGAAGAATACTAGACTTCTATGAAATGTATCCTTAAGTACTTAAGAAGAACTAAGGATATGTTCTTGGTTTTTGGTAATGGAGAACTCAAAGTCCAAAGGTATACAAACTTGGATTTTATGTCTGATATAGATGATCGAAAGTCGACATCTAGGAATTTGTTTGTGTGTAATGGTGGTGCTGTCAGTTGGAAGAGTTCCAAATAGACAGTAATAGCTGATTTCACTATGGAAGCAGAATACATTGCTGCGTCAGAAGCTACGAAGGAGGCATTCTGGTATAAGAAGTTTGCCATAGAAATTGGAGTGATGCCATTCTTCTATACTGCGATAATTATGGTACCATAGCCCTTGCTAAGAAGTCGAGGTCTCACCAAAAATCCAAACACATCGAGTGGCGATACCACCTCATCCGCGACTACCATGAGAAAGGATACGTCGAGGTCAAGAGAGTCAACTCCACAGACAATGCAGTAGACCCACTTATAAAGCTGTTGGGCCAACAGAAGATCGAAATCCATCTTGAGAAGATGGGACTTAGATTTGTAGCCAATTGACTTTAAGTTAAGTGGGAGTTTGTTAGATATGTGTGCCCTAGAAGCGAGAATTAGCTGACACTTGTTATACACTTCTAAGGGCAAAATTATAATTTTTATTATAAATAATAAAATGGATTATTTTCTATTACAATATGTATTTAGTGTCTATGATACATTCCTTGAGTTAATGGCAATGATAGTTTTTATTTTCAAGAGTTAAAAATTTAAGACATGAATTTTTATTATTAACTCATAAAATACTCCTAGCCGTAGGATCATCATGAGGATGGTGATTGATTCGGAAGGTTGGTGTATAATCGCTTCTTTATAGTAGATGAGTCTTGAGTCTACGGTGTAGAGACACTAGAGCGAGAGTACAGGTACTCGTTAGAGAATGAAGGCACTGAGCGTGACCACCTCGAGCAGTCATTAGGAAGTCTACCTTCTCATCGATGACTGGCTCGAAGCTGCAGTTGTGTGTCTGGTTCTTTCACCTGAGGTGCATCGATAGTTCACCTTAAGGATGTTATAGTTTGACTACACCATGACTTGGTCTTCTAGGCATTTGAAATCCTGAGGTGTATGTTGGCTATAGCATGTTCGTTGTAGGAATTGGATTGCACCAATAGAGAATCTATCTACCATGGTAGATGAGGAGTAGCCTATGATGATCATGAGAATCAAGTCGATAAGCCCATGGCCATGGCAGAGTGAAATAATAGAAAGAGTTTCTATTAAAGTTTTCACATTGGACTTGAATCGAATGATTAATCATATGGCGGATATTAGGATTTGATGAGATTACCTTAACCCCAATCCAATCGAGACTCAGGATAGAAGAACTTAATCACACAGGTAACTGCATCGAGAGGTTCATTTTTAGTTCTGATGGGTTGCCACCATATGCTGCTAGGTATCACTGGTGGATTTTGAGAGCAATTAGAATGATTTAGATGATCAATCATACTAGTTGTCTGAATCAGAAAAGTTCTGATCCATCAGAAGATGTTTCGATAATATTGATGATAGAGATTGTGACATATCTCATTACCATACGGAACTGAACCTAACTGGATCACACAAACAAGAATTTCAATCTGGATATCATCAATTGGACTAATCCCATTTAATTGATTTGAATTAGATTCAATTAGGTTCAAGAAAATCATGCTAGCACATGATTGAGCCTAATGTTCTCCTTCAATTATCATTAAAGTTTACCTCGACTGAGCCAAATGTGTCTAGGCTCACTCAGGTATCTTTACTTGGTCTAACTGGAGCTTGTCTAGGTCAAAAAAGGGTTGTCTTAATTTATGAGATGAATTTGAGACAACACCTTCCATTTTCCATCACCTGCTAAATCCTGTTTCAGACATTTGGTCAAACATTGACCTTTGACACTTAGACGTCTACCCATATGTCAAGCCATCATAGGAGAGAGTTCTTGGACCAGTCCACCTGCTAAAATGCATATGGATAAGGGGCGCATGCCTAGGGAGGTGTGCACCTATGGATAAAGCATCTGGAGTCCCGTACAGATGGGACTCCAGTTGCTTTGGGGATTCTACTTGGATGGCGCCTAGAAGACTGCTTTGACTCAATCTTGATGCCATCTAAGGATGATTTAGAGGGACTCTCATCTGATTGGATTAGATGATGTCATCCCACCAATCATATTTAGATTTGATTGCATAGAAAGTCATGATTGGTCGGGATGATGTGGCACTGCATGGCACAATAGGGTCTATAAAAATCCTATTATGCCAAGATCAAAGATGCTTGACCCATTGCCCATGCCACAAGGCTGCCCCTCTTTCTCCTCCATGCCATGTTCAGGTGTTCTCCCTCCTATCCATGCACAAAAATTTTTGGGCACAAGTTTTGTGTGATCCAAGCAAGAGAAAGGCGATAGAAAAAGAAAGAAGACAACACTGCTGCAAGAGACAACTCATATCTTCGAAAGAAGTTTTGAAGATCTTCAAAATTACATCCAGATCTAATTTTTGGAGAAGTGATAAAGAAGGAGGAGATCTCCAGATCCTATCTGAGTGGATATCGGTAGAGACCAAGCACTTACATGGCTAGATCCAGAACCTCAGACAGACATCAGAATCATCACAGGGTAATTAGATTATCCGCAACAAGATAAAATTAAATTAGATTTAATTTATTATTTATTTTATTTTATTTTTCTTTATCAGATCTGAAAAGTCTCAGATCTTATCTGGATTTAAGAAAAAAATTTTTGAAATATCTCTCTTGTGAAAGATCTGATCTGACCTGGATTCAACTAAGGAGTTCTACAAACTCAAGTTAAAGATAGGATATTCGATATCATTCTGATTGGCTTTAGTACAAGTGAGAGTTATTGGAAAATATATCCTAAATCCAATCATCTAAGTAGTAGATGATTGAAATTAGTATATGAATTATCTAATAATAATAGTAATTTGGCTATTTCATCATAAAAGTTCTATCTTCCTTAAATGAACTTCTAAATTATGATGAAGTTCTTAGAACCACAATCAATCAATAAAGAAGGATCTATCGAATGGTTATTAAATTATTCACGATCAAATGATAAGTTATTAACAAGGATGATAACTTATCGAGTGTAGGTTGTTGTATGCCATATGCGTTGGTTGTCCTCATAACCAAGTGGTATGGAGACACTGGTATGGCATCCAGATGAGATGTAGGAGTATATCTATACTGAATGTGATCAATGTAGCACTCTACTATCAAGAATAGCTAGCTAAGGCCAATGAATATAAGTGTCCCTCCGATCTGAGATCGCCATGGTGACTTGCAAGCAACTCATTGTACTTTATTATTGGACTATCCGTATTTCTAATATAGGTGATGGAAGGTTTCTAGGTATAGTCAAGTACTTATAGAGTCGGTGTGTGAGTCAAGATGGGATTGACCACTCCTGATTAACTTCAGAAAGAAAATATCTAGCTGTGTTTCAATTTAGCAAAACCTAGGCCTGGGTAATCCTCATGAGGTATCACGAGATTTGCAAAGTTTTGAGACACAATAGAGATTACTTGTATGAGTGTTTGATAGCATACTCAAAGTCATCTTGAGCATTATTGATCATAGGGATGAATTATATGGTAACCATGGGCCAGGGTTCCAAGAATGCTGCTTTGCATACATTCGACCTATTTGGACGTCGAAAATCATTGCAAGATGGTAACTTCGATTGATATAAAAATTGGTTTTTGTGCTATCGACTTAGGTTTGAACCTATGGAATCATACACATTAGAGCTTATAATCTGATCGGATGGTTAATCAATGATTGAGAATCATTTCAACGTCAAACATTCAATGCGATTGATGTTTGACCTAATGTAAGTGTTGCAGGAGGATCGATTAGCAATTGGATTGCTAATTGGTTCAATTTGATTGAGAAATTAGGCTGAGATCAAGTCTAATTAAATTAAATTTAATTATAATTAATTTAGATTTAATTAAATTAAATCTAATTAATTTATTGGATAAGCCAATTGCAAGGGAAGAATAATTCCTTGTTTGACTAGGACTTGGGTGCACTTGATTGACTTAGGATTTAAATCAAATTTAAATCTTGATTTAATCTAATTTAATTAGGCTCCTAGTTGGACTAGAATCATTCTTAATTAGATTATATTTAATCTAGTTTAAATAAAATTTAAATTAGATTTAAAATAATTTTGACCTAGTCAAACAAGAGGAGTTCCAGTTGGACTCGGACTCTCTCTCTCTTTCACTTGCGCCTAAGAAAGCTCATGCCATATTTTAATTCTAGACTTTTTTTTATATTTTTCCATGCCTAATAAAAGGTTTCCCATGCCCCATATTAGATTATTTGGAATAAATTTTGACTTGATCAAAAGAAGGAAGTTGTTAGGATTAGTGTCTTTCTTAGAAGAGCCCTCTTTGACCTAAACTCTTCCCTCCTCTTGTGCGCCCACTTTCCCCATGCCTCCAATATTATTTCTACCCTTTATCCCTTTCTTTAGGGCATTGGTTTTCTATTTGACACACCAAAAATTAAAGAAGGGGCGTCCAAGAGTTGGACACCCCATAGAAGTCCTCCTTTGACTAGGTTTTGACTTAGTTTTGCAATATAAAGGGGATGCCTCTTTCTTTGACAATAAAGGATGTGAAAAGTCCTAAAAAAATCATAAAAAATTAGAGAAAAAGGGGGAGAAGGCATCGAGGATTTGTGGCACCAAGATTCATGGATAAGAGCCCTCAATTAAGACATCAAAAGTTGATATCTTGAAGAGATAAGGTAAGAGAAGATTGTCTTGTCTTATATTTTTCTTTTATGTTTCTCTCTTCCTATTTTATTTATAATTTTTATATGATAAAAATCTAAGAGAGAGAGAGAGAGAGAGACAGGTAGGGCTTGAGGAAAGATGGCACCAAGATCCTTAGAGAAAAGGTCTTCATCTGGACATTAATCATTGATGTCATGAAGGCACAAAGGTAAGAGAAGATTATCTTCTCTTTGTTTTCTTTTGAGTATCTTTTTCTTCATTATTTTATCTAATTTTTATATAATAAAGATCTAAGAGAAAGAGAGAGAGAGGAAGAGGGCATGGAATCTTTGCTCCAAGGTGTTGGGGCATGGTGATCCCTTTTGGACATGATCTGATCATATCCTGATGCGAGAAGAAGAAGAGAAGAATGTCTTTTCTTAGGGTTTCCTTGAGAGCCCTTCTTCCCAATTTTATTTATGAGATTTTTATGAGAAAAATTTAAGGGTGTGATATCTAAAAAATTAGAAAAATAATCTAGAGAAGAAGGTCTCCTCTGAATCTAGCATAATAGATGTTTTCAGGACATCAATCGTTGACATCCTGAAGGAGAAGGTTTGTCTTCTCCTAAGGTATTTTCATATGTATTTATTTCTGATTTATGGGAGATCCAATAGTTGGATTTCTTCCTTATTTCTCCTCATGTTCTTCATCTCTTGGAGTATCCAAGAGTTTCAAAGAATATGTATTTGATTAACCATCAGGAGGGATCCGCGAGAAGCTTGCACTTCGAGCGGATCTTCGTTCGACGAATCTCCAATCTATGTTGCAGGTTCGTATGGATTACCTATAGAGGCTGAATACTTGTGTGGCTCCAAAGGCAATAATAGATTCAACCATAGAGTTCTTGATCCATGCAAAGATAAGAGATCTGATCTTTTGGTGATCTAGATGTGATCTAGGGTTAGATCTAGAATTATTCTAGATCTAGGTTTTGATGTGATCAATACTACTAATGATTAATTTAATTTTAGATTTATATTTGCATCATAACATATTATATATCCTTAATGTAGGATTTTGTAATTTGATTATATGCATTGGTAGATTAAACAGTTTAATCTATGTCTTTCGCTGCTCTTTATTTCAAAAAAATTTTGAAATCTATGTATGAAACCCTGCATATTTTCTATTAGTGGTATCAGAGCATCTAGGTTCTATTATAACATGTTTATGTATGCTTTATATTAAATCTAAAAATTAAAGTTAATTAAAGATCGCACATACTACCATAAGGTTGTCCTGTTGCAAGGTTAACCCCTTAATGAATAGGTTGTCCTAGTATATGCTAATCTAAATCAAAATCATGAATTATTTACATTAGATCTAAGAAAATTTATGATTTAATTTTTTGATTTAAATCTAAAATTTAATAGATATTAGATCTATTTTAAATTATTTAGATTAGATCTAAATAATATCAGGATTGCACATACTGCCATAAGGTTATCCTGCTGTAAGGTTTACCATTTACAGTGATAAGGTTATCCTAGTATGTGCTGATCCGAGAAACCAAAGTCATAAATATGTTAGAAGAGATCTAAAATAGTTTATGATTTATCTTTAGATTTTAAATCTAATTTTAAATGGTTTATGATCTGATCCGCATGATGTGTTTTATGTTTAGATCTAATCTTCTTATTGCATATGTTGATATGTAATTTTTATTTTGAATCTAGAATGTATATATATGACATATTTATTTTGTAGAAATTAAATTGTAAACTTATTTTCTACAAAATCCTAGATTTAAAATCTTAGAACATGATCTAAATAATGAAACAAATCAGATCTAAAACTCTATGTTGAATATGATTCAATACAATTTGAAAATATTTCAAACAATAAAATCAGAAACTAGTTCTGAGATTCCATAAACCTAAACCCATAAGACTTAAACTTAATTAAAAATTAAGTGATTGTTTAGGATCTAAATTTGTGATTTGAAGATCCTAAGACAATTTCATAATACATGAGTTAAACAAAAATGGGTTAGTTTTGATCAGGTCCTTAACTGGGTTAGACCTTGGGTTAGATTAAATATGGACATAGTTAAGAAATTGATCAAACCTAATTAATAGTTAATTAGGATTAGGTCATTTCCATAGATCACTTTAATTATTGTAGTTGATCAAAGTCCATAATCTAATAAATGGATACTGATCGTGGCTTAGTGGTTGAGCCCGAGTCATTAGGCAGACCAAATCAAAATTGATAAATCAATTAGTGTCTAAGATAAATCTAGCATCCCAGACCAGTGATTTTTAATTGACAGCCTACTTACCTGGCCATTTCTGATGGTGTCTAAGGCAAGCCTTAGCAAACCCTTCCATCGATCTCACTTACCTGGTCAAAGTGGTTAATCAAGTTTTTGATTAGGTTGCTCATTGATTCGTGCTAACCCATGTCACATAGGAAATCAGTGAGACTAATTTTATTTAGTGAGACTGATTTAGGTGCCCATGGACCGTAATTGATCCTAGTCCTCATCAGTAACTTGCAAAGTCAGTGGGAGGACTTGACTTGGTAAAGTCAGTGGGAGCAAATTGATCCATATCCTTTCTATCCTTAAATCATTAATAATTTAAATCCTCTAAAATTATTAGATCCTTAAAATGATAAAGTTATGGGGATAACGGAGTCATAGCCTTCTATAAAGGTGTTTGATAATGGATCCATTAACTCAATAATTATTGGAGGCCCAAAGGTCTAGTGCTTGTTGACTAATAGAATTATCATCCATCATATGATGACTTGGATGTGTCTCTCTAATGGTGGTTGGGTTGGCCAACCAAAGTTGGGCCTGATCATTCATTGGTTGGATGGACCAAGTATGGTCATGTTAATAGTTGGACCTAACTAGATCCTTTTTTGAGAGGGCCAAAGCCAACTGATCAAGGCCTGGGGTAAAATTAAAATTACTAAAAATTATTTAGAAAAATAATTGGTTATGAACCTATCCTTAGATGTACATGGGTGGGCCAACCAAAGTTGGGCTCGTGTGCAGTCTATGTGGATTCTAGTACCTACTAAAAAATTAAAGTAATTCTTCGAATTGGAGGTAGAGGATACCAGTTTGAATAAAATAGTGGGAGAATCTTTAGACTAAAGTCCAAGTCTTTAGGCTTAAAATGATTCATATACCAATAGGTCATTGTTCTCTATTAAGGCTAAATCCTAATTGCTCCTATCACTGTTAGACAGTGAAGACTTATGGACCCAACTTTAATAAATAATATCGAAAGTTGAATATTAGTTCAGCAGTATGAATGGGTTCGTATTGGGGCATCTAAGCCCAGTCAAAATAATTAGTCCAAGGTTAACCCAAATCAGGCATAGTACCTTAAATATCAGAAACAGGATCATAGGAAGAAGATTTGTCTTGCTTTCCTTGACCACAATAGGTTGAACAAGAGAAAGGAGCAAAAATTGCTCATTAAAGATGTTATATGATAACATCTTAAAATTTCTCTGTATGTAATTCTACTACCTAGGTGTTAGATACCAGTGGTCTTATGCAATTCATTACAAGGACTTGAGGTAAGTGAAATATACACACCCTAGTTAGATTATGTCATGGATATCTATGTTTGGCATTACAGGCATAGTCATATTGACAAGAATAGGATAAATAGGTTAGCTTGAGAGGAAAACCTCAATATCAATGATTGTGAATCATTGATAGCCTGTGAATCTTGTCTTCTTGGGAAGATGACAAAGTAACCTTTTACTGGAAAAGGTGAAGTAGCCGATAAAGTTCTAAGTCTCATACATAGTGATGTATGTGGATCTGGAACTTAAGTGCCAAATGAAGACATTAATATTTCATTATAAATGATCTATCTGGGCATGGGTACATCTGAAATGAATCATTTAAAATATTCAAATGATTCAATAATAAAAAATAAATAAACTAGATAAGGTATTAAAACTCTTTGATCAGATCGAGGAGGCAAATACTTATCCAGTGAGTTTGTGACATATCTAGGAGAGAATAGGATTCTCTCTCAGTAGATTCATTTTCAAAACACAGTGTATCTAAAAGAAGAAATTGAACTTTGTTAGATATGGTTCAATCCATAATAGGGTATACTTGTCAGCCTGTTGCAAGGTTGTGCTCTTGTGACTATTTTTTTTTACTCTAAAAATTTATACCGAGTTAATCTATTGCATTGACTCCATATGGGATATGGATCAGGCATAGACCTAAACTCTCTCACTTTTGGATTTGGAGTTGATCAGCCTATGTCGTATATTTGCACATAGATCAACTTGGATCCTGGTCCAATAAGTATTTAAGGGTTATTAATTCTGCTATGCTAAAGAACATAAGATGTTCATCAGCAGTAGGATATTTCAAGTTTCTTAGAGAAGAAATTGATGCCTATCAAGTTGAACTTGTAAAAGTTTGACTGATAGAAAAGAACCAACGTTACCTGATAAATCCACAGAACCGGATTCGATCAGATCAAATTTGGAGCCCATTAAAGTATCACCTTTAAGGAGATTCGGTAGAGTACCACATTAGCTGGACAAATACTTCAATGTCTAGATCCAAGATGGCAATCATGTTGAGCTCGATGAGAACAATAAGAATCCGATCACCTATAAGGATATAGTGCAGTGGCCTAATTCTGAGAAGTGTCTTAGAGCCATATGATCCAAATTGAAGTCTACGAAAATTAATAGTGTATGGACACTAGTTGATTCATCAGAAGGGATAAAATCCATTGGGTGTGAATAGATTTTCAAAAGAATTAGAGTAGCGCAGATGGAAAGGTAAAAAACTTAAAGCCCATTTGGCTATTATCTCAGAGTTCGAACGTACGTTCTAAATGTATATCTTAGTTATGAACAAAGACAAACCCTACACTTATTATTGGGTAAAATGTTTTGTAGTATTATTACTTGTGATGTTTGAGGATGAAATTCTCTTAATCCGAAATAGCATTCCAACATTGCAAGGAATAAAGATTTAGCTATCATCTTATTTATCCATATACGAGATTAGACATGGTATACTCACTAGAGGGAGTGAGCGATACCAGTCCGATCCAAGTAAGAGCCATTGGAGAATTGTATAGACAATCCCTAAGTATTTGAAAAATACTAAGGTCCAATGACTCAAATATGAAAGTACTGACTTAAAATATATGGATGTTTTGATTTCAGTCAGAACAAGATGACAATAAGAGAATATCAACTCATACCCTAATTGTAGGAGCAATCTACTGGAAAGGTTCCAAGCAGGATACTTTAGCCTATTTAATTAGTGATATAGAGTACATCATGGCATATGATATTGCCATGTAAGCTGTGTAGTTACTGAGGTTCATTAGCAGGTTGGGAGTGGCATCCTCCACCCATGGTCTAGTCTTATCGTAGCATTGGAACCATAGCTCAAGCTAAAGAACTGAAGGACCAGCATATTCTGCAATGATTTCATCTTAGATATTTGATCTGGGTGACGTCGATCTTTAAAAGACCGATGTAAAAAGAGAACTTGACCGATCCATTTGCTAATGCCTCAGAACTAAGGAGTTCTACAAACTCAAGTGGAAGATAGGATATTCGACATCATTCTGATTGGCTTTAGTACAAGTGAGAGTTATTGGAAAATGTCTCCTAAAGTCAATCATCTAAGTAGTAGATGATTGAAATTAGTATATGAATTATCTAATAATAATAGTAATTTGGCTATTTCATCATAAAAATTCTATCTTCCTTAAATGAACTTCTAAATTATGATGAAGTTCTTAGAACCACAATCAATTGATAAAGAAGGATTTATCAGATGGTTCTTAAATTGTTCATGATCAAATGATAAGTTATTAGCAAGAATAACAACTTATCGAGTGTAGGTCGTTGTGTGCCATATACATTAGTTATCCTCGTAACCAAGTGGTGTGGAGACACTGGTATGACATCCAGGTGAGATGTAGGAGTACATCTACACTGAACGTGACCAATGTAGCACTCTACTATCAAGAATAGCTAGCTAAGGCCAATGGATATAAGTGTCCCTCCGATCTGAGATCACCACAGTGACTTGCAAGCAATGCACTGTACTTTAGTGCTGGACTGCTTATATTTCTAATATAGGTGATGGAAGATTTTTGGGTATAGTCAAGTACTTGTAAAGTCAGTGTGTGAGTTAAGATGGGATTGACCACTCCTAATTAACTTCGGGAAGAGAATGTCTCGCTGTATTTCAATTTAGCAAAACCTAGGCCTGGGTAATCCTTGTGAGATATCACGGGATTTGCAAAATTTTGAGATACAATAGAGATGACTTGTATAAGTGTTTGACAGCATACACAAAGTCATCTTGAGCATTATTGGTCATAGGGATGAATTATATGGTAACCATGGGCTAGAGTTCTAAGAATGTTGCTTTGCATATATTCGACCTATCTGAATGTCGGGAACCATTGCTAAATGATAACTTTGATTGGTACAAAAATTAGTTCCTATGCTATTGGCTTAGGTTCAAACCTATGGGGTCACATACATTAGAGCTTGTAACTTGATCGGATGGTTAATCGATGATTGAGAATCCTTTCAAGGTCAAACATTCAATGCGATTGATGTTTGACCTAATGTAAGTGTTGTAGAAGGATCGATTAGTAATTGGATTGCTAATTGGCTTAATTTGATTGAGCAATCAGACTGAGATCAAGTCTAATTAAATTATATTTAATTAGAATTAATTTATATTGAATTAGATTAAGTCTAATTGGTTTATTGGATAAGTCAATTGCAAGGAAAGAATAATTTCTTGTTTGACTAGGACTTGGGTGCACCTGATTGACTTAGGATTTAAATTAAATTTAAATCTTGATTTAATCTAATTTAATTAGGCTCCTAGTTGGACTAGGATCATTCTTAATTAGGTTGTATTTAATCTAGTTTAAATAAGATTTAAATTAGATTTAAAATAATTTTCACCTAGTCAAACAAGAGGAGTCCCAGTTGGACCGGGACTCTCTCTCTTTCACTTGTGCCTAAGAAAGCCCATGCCATATTTTAATTTCAAATTTTTTTCTATGTTTCTTCATGCCTAACAAAAAATTTCCCATGCCCCATATTAGATTATTTGGAATAAATTTTGACTTGGTCAAAAGCAGGTTGTTAGGATTAGTGTCCTTCTTAGAAGAGCCCTCTTTGACCTAAACTCTTCCCTCCTCTTGTGCGCCCACTTTCCCCATGCCTCCAATATTATTTCTACCCTTTCTCCATTTTTTTAGGATATTGGTTTTCTATTTCACACACCAAAAATCAAGGGAGGGGCATCCAAGAGTTGGACGCCCCATAGAAGTCCTCCTTTGACTAGGTTTTGACCTAGTTTTGCAATATAAAGGGGACGCCTCTTTCTTTGACCATAGAGGATGTTAAAAATTCTATAAAAATCATAAAAGAATTAGAAAAAAAGGAGGAGAAGGCATGGAGGATTTGTGGCATCAAGATTCATGGAGAAGAGCCCTCAATTAAGACATCAAAGGTTGATATCTTGAAGAAACAAGGTAAGAGAAGATTGCTTCTCTTATATTTTTCTTTTATATTTCTCTTTTTCTATTTTATTTATAATTTTTATATGATAGAAATCTAAGAGAGAGAGAGAGAGGAAGGGCTTGAGGAAAGATGGTATCAAGATCCTTAGAGAAAAGGTCTTCATCTAGACATCAATCATTAATGTCATGAAGGCACAAAGGTTAGAGAAGATTATCTTCTCTTTATTTTCTTTTGAGTATCTTCTTCTTCATTATTTTATATAACTTTTATATGATAAAGATATGAGAGAGAGAGAGAGAGGAAGAGGGCATGGAATCTTTGCTCTAAGGTGTTGGAGCATGGTGATCCTTTTTGGACATGATCTAATCATGTCTTGATGCGAGAAGAAGAAGAGAAGAAGGTCTTCTCTTAGGGTTTCCTTGAGAGCCCTTCTTCTCAATTTTATTTATGAGATTTTTATGAAAAAATTTGAGAGTGTGATATCTAAAAAATTAGAAAAAAATTTAGAGGAGAAGGTCTCCTCTGAACCTAGCATAATAGATGTTTTCAGGACATCAACCATTGACGTCCTAAAGGAGAAGATTTGTCTTCTCCTAAGGTTTTTCAATATGTATTTATTTCTGATTTATGGGAGATCCAAGGGTTGGATTCCTCCCTTATTCCTCCTCATATTTTTCATCTCTTGGAGTGTCCAAGAGATCCGAAGAACATGTATTTGATTAACCATCAGGAGGGATCCATGAGAAGCTAGCACTTCGAGCAGATCTTCATTCGACGAACTTTCGATCTGTGTTGCAGGTTTGTGTGGATCACCTGTAGAGGCCGGATGCTTATGTGGCTCTAAAGGTAATAATAGATTCAACCATGGAGTTCTCAACCCACGCAAAGGTAAGCGATCTAATCTCTTGGTGACCTAGATGTGATCTAGAGTTAAATCTAGAATTATTCTAAATCTAGGTATTGATATGATCAATACTACGCATGATTAATTTAATTTTAGATTTATATTTGCATCATAACATGTCATAGATCTTTGATGTAGGGTTTTATAATTTGATTACATGCATGTGTAGATTAAATAGTTTAATCTATGTCTTCCGTTGCTCTTTATTTTAAAAAAGTTTTGAAATCTATGCATGAAATCCTGCATGTTTTCTATCATTATCGACTAATAGTATCTCTGATGGAGCAACTTGTATAATCAAGATCTCACTCCCAGATAATTTTTGCAAATCCCCTCATGAACTTCTTTTAAGGCACAGCTGGCTTCCAAAGGTTGGAGATACTTGAAGAGTGGCAATGAGTATGACCTCTTATATAATCTGTTTTCATACAAAATATAGCAGGATGCTAGATTTCTTAACTTCCGAGCTTCTTTATGATCTCAAGGAAGAGTTTCTTCCCTGAGATATGCTACCAATGGGTCAATCCAATTGGGCTCATGATCGATTTTCATTATCATTTGAGGCTCTTCCGAACTTGGGCATTGCAGAACCTCAAAAAGGACTTCTTTTGGTAGCTCATTTAGGGCTAAGGTGGCCAGGTTAGAGAGGAGGTTGGCTATGGTATTCTCTAGCCTGGAGATTTGCTGAATATTAAAGTTGTCAAAGGTCAAACTTAAGCTCTGCACCTTCTCCAAGTATTTTTTCATACTTTTCTCTCAAGCTTCAAAAGAGTTATCAACTTGTCCCACCACCAACTGTGAGTCACTATAGGCCTTCAAATGTTGTACTTCTAGCTCCTCGGCTATTCTCAATCCTGCAAGTAGGGCTTCATACTCCATCCCATTATTAGTGGTGGAAAAGTTAAAGTGCAAAGCATTCTCCACCACAACTCCCTCTAGATTGATGAGAATCAAGCTTGCACCTACTCCAGATGCATTGGATGAACCATCCACATAAAGTGTCCAAAAGTTTTTAGGAAGATCGACCTTCTCTTCTGGGGAGCTAGGGATAAAGGCTTCTTGATGCTTTGGTTCTATCTCCTCTGAAATAGTGCACTCTACTATGAAGTCGGCCGGTATTTAAGCTTTAATGGATGGTCGAGATTGAAAGTGGATGTTGAATTTAGTCAACTCAATCGCCCACTTTGCCACCCTGCCAGAAGTATTGGGTTAGTGAAGAATAGTCTAGATGGGTTGATCGATGACGAGAGTGACGGTGTGCCCCTAAAAGCAAGATCGAAGCTTCCTGGCTATAACCAATAAAGCATAAGTTAGTTTTTCTTATTTGGTATACTTTGTCTCCGCATCCCTCAAGACTCTGTTTATGTAGTAGATTGACTTTTGAATTTTTGCTTCTTCTCTGATCAGTACGGCTCCAATAGCTACAGGAGATATGGTGAGATATAGGAATAATTCTTTTCCAGGTTCAAGATTGGCAAGCAATGGGGGTGAGCTGAGATAGCTTTTCAATTCTTCAAGGGCCCACCGGCAGTCAAGAGTCTAACTGAAGTTCTTCGACCGCTTGAGTACCTAGAAGAAGGACAAACCACGTTCCATCAACCTTCACACAAAGCGATTCAAAGCTACCACCTTACCTATGAGGCATTGGACTTCCTTTATTATTTTTGGGGCAGTCATTTTCTAGATGGCTCTGATTTTCTCTGGGTTAGCCTCGATGCCATGACTTGATACCATGAATCCTAAGAACTTTTTTGAGGTTACTCCGAAAGTGCATTTCATAGGATTCATCTTCATCTCATGCTTTCGAAGGGTATTGAAGGTTTCCTCAAGATCGACAATGTGATTTGATGAAGATCGGCTTCTGATCAGCATATCATCTACATAGACCTCCATGTTGCGGCCGACCTGCTCCTTAAAAATTTTATTCACCAGGCATTGGTTGTTGCACTTGCATTTTTAAGCCCAAATGGCACGATCCTGTAACAATAAAGATCATGGTCAGTAATAAAAGTAGTCTTCTCCTCATCTTCTAATACCATCCGAATCTAATTATAATCAGAGAAGGCATCCATGAAGGTGAGGATCTTATGGCCTGAAGTCGTATCTACCAGTTGGTCGACCTTGGGTAGAAGATAGCTATCTTTTGGGTAGGTTGCATTCAAATTCATGAAGTCTATGTACATCCTCCACTTGCCATTAGCCTTTTTGACCAAGACAACATTTGCAATCTAGTCCGGGTAAAGCACTTCTCGAATGAATCCTACCTTGAGGAGTTTGTCAACTTCATCCATTATCACCTTCTACCTTCCAGTGCAAAATTGCATTTCTTTTGCTTCACTGGTCGTCGCTTAAGATCTATGTCTAGGTGGTACTCCATGACTTCTACATCAATTTTAGACATATCTGTAGATGCCCAAGTGAAGACATTAGAATTCTTTTGCAAGAAGGTGACAAGCTACTTTCTAACCTCTCCTTTTAGGCTCGAGTCAATCTTCATAGTATGTTCTTTATTCCCATCATTCAGAGGGATCTCCTCAAGGTCATCAATGGATTCTCTTCTTTCTTTAAATAGATCATCACGAGTGTCAACTCCGTCCATCAGACAAAGGTCTGTTTGTCTCCCCCCTGCAAGGCTATATTGTAATAATGTAGAGCTAGCGCCTGATCTCCTTTAACCTCTCTGACTCCATGCCTAGTTGGAAACTTCATCTTCAGATAGTAAGTAGAAACTATAGCCCGAGTGCATTCAACCTGGATCGGCCAAGGATTGCATCATAGGCAGAAGGGGCTTTAACTACTAAGAAATCAACTTGTGCCATAGATTGCTTTGGATACCGACCGACTACCACAAGCAACATTGTTATTCCTTCCATTGATACTGTGTCACCTATGAATCCTACCAATGAAGAATTTATTGGGCCTATCTTATCATCCAATATGGATATTTTGAAAAAAACATCATGAAACAAGACATCAGCAGAGTAACCAGCAATATTCAAAGTAACTACAACCGCATCATTATGCGGATGATGAACTCCCTGGGCATCTTCTTTAGTGAAGGTAGTGGCTCCTCAGTCCATTGCCTCTTTGTCGACTCTACTGATTTGCTGACTTTCCCATGCTGATGTCCCCTGACGATAGTGTTGATGACTCCAAGAGGGGGTCGATCTTCTTAGGACTCATCCTACCGAGGTGATTCAGGTTGTGGCGGGGCTCTCAAACAATCTTCTCTCTTCTCTGGTCAGCGCTTGATGAATCAATCTAGCCAACCTCTCCTAATCAATGCTTCAATCTCATTCTGAAGTTGGATGCATTCTTCAGTATCATGATCATGGTTATGATGGTAAACATAATACTTATTGGGGTTGCACTTGGTCGGGTGAGTCCACATCTTCCCAGGCTCTGCCAGCTGCTCCCTTATCTCCATTAGCACTTGTATCTTTGAGGCATTCAAGGGAGTATAGTTATTGAATCTTCTAGAAGGAAAGTTCCATCGGGTCCTTCGATCCAGGCTTCCCTATCGAGGAGCTCGAGGAGAATTTTGGATTCATCTGCGCTTAGGAAGAGGAGTTCAGGAGCACGGTCGAGCTTCATTCACCTTATTTTTAGGTATGGGTTGGCTGGGTTCACCCATTTGCCACTCTCTTATGGCCTCGTTGTCCTTCAATTTGAAGGCTTCTTCTGCCCAAGCATAACCTTTAGCCTGGACTAGCATATCAGCAAAATCCTTATGGTACTTCCTCTTCAGAAAAGATAGAAGATCATTTTTCTAAAGGCCGTCCTTTAGTATGGCCATAGCTATAGATTAATCTAGATTTCGGACCTCCAATGCAGCAACATTAAAACGACTGACATAAGCTTGGATTGACTCCCCCTTATTCTATTTTATATTGATGAGGGAATCCAAACCTCATCTTGGATGCTGATTACTTATAAAATGAACCGCAAATTGATGGCTCATTTGATCGAAAAAAAAGATTGCACCTAACTTAAGGCTCGAGTACCAGTTTCTTGTTGCTCTCTTTAAGATAGATGGAAAAGCTCAGAACAGGATGGCGTCCGGCATGCCATGAAGCAGCATCATCATCTAGAAGGCTTTCAGATGGTCGATCAGATTAGAAGTCCCATCATAGATCTTAAATTGAGGAAGCTTGAAGTTCGACAGGATAGGTTTTTGCATGATTTTGATAGAAAAAGGAGGATCGATATAGATATTGTCATGGTGAGCCAGGGCAGCATGGTGGAGCTCCTCAATCCGTCGGTTCATGTCTTGAAACTTCTGATCGAGAGTATTATCTCAACCATGGATTTTCGAAGGTCGTTGACTATAGATAGAAAAAGTCTCCTTCGAAGAAAAATCATGTTTAGAATAGGGGCTCTTTGCTCTCTACTTTTCCTTTTCGGAGATGACGAGTCTACTGATCCAGGTTGCCCTTTTTGGTACTGGCTCTTGAAGCTCTGGTTGGAGGTTTTCTGGTCAGACTGCTGTCAGAGGCTGCTGTATAGCTTGCACCATCTCGATGAGGCCTCAAACTTGTTGCATTAGCAAGTTGAACTATCTCGGATCCACCTGGCCACAGGTGGAGGAGGTTGGGGAGCGGATGATGGAGTCGGAACGAAAGGATCTAGCTCAGATCTAGCGGCAAAAGTAGTAGACTGCTAGGTGGTCATCTTTTTCAGAGGCATATTCTGATGCAAGAAGAGATCAAATAGAAGTGGATTCGAGAGATTAAGAGAGAAAGGAAGGCAAGTAAGATCAACTGGGCACTCCTTTTTGAACAAGAGCTCAAAGTCCCTACCTCTAGCACCAATCCTGTTGGTGTAGAAATCCATTAGGATGCAGAAAATGGCTAGAGTAGGAAAGATGAGGCTACCGATGAAACCTACAAAATAAAGTCCAAACCGAAGGTGGGTGGCTCCGGCAGGATCCTTCGATGCTCAAGTTAATTTTCTAGCCAACTAAAATATAGTATTCAGAAAAATAAAGAAGCAGAGTAATGGGAAGGAGAAGAGAGCCTAGAAAAAATGTATCTGGAGGGTTCTTTTTATAGACAGAACATATAACAAACTAATAACAACAGCCATAACCATCTAGTAGTGGGCTGCTCAAGCCACGTGGAGTTTGTTATGGAGGATGGTATTCGTTGTCGTGACTTGCCAGTCGAGAGTGGTGTCTGTTGTCATGATGTGCCAGTATGTTGGGGTTTAATAGTCAAAGTTTGGATGGGGTAGGTATTGGTGGCGAAGAGCTTCAAGTCGCAACAGCTCCAGAGGAGTTTGGGCTCTTTCGAGGTCATCTGTATGTATGTTGGTTCACATTAAGTTGGTAGCTGAATTCATGTGGATGATGAGGTCCTTCCAGGCAACTAGAAGGAGGTCGATCGAAGGAAGCTCACCTGGCAACTGAGCGGAGTTCGTCTGGATGGAGTTCGTCCTGAGGGAGTTCATCCAAAAAGAGCATACCGATGGAGTTCATCTAGAAGGAGTTTGTCCGAAAGGAGTTTATTTGGAAGGAGCATGATTGGCGGAGTTCGTTTGGAAGAAGTTCGTCTGGAAGGAGCATGACTGATGGAGTTCATTTAATAGAAGTTCTTTCGAAAGAAGTTTGTCTGGAAGGAGCGCGATCGACAAAGTTTGTCTGGAAGGAGTTCGTCCGGATTGAGCATGATCGATGGAGTTTATCTAGAAGGAGTTCGTCTGAAAGGAGTTCATCCAAAAGGAGTGTGATTGGCGGAGTTCATCTGGGCCCTAACCATGTTATTCATTTTAGGAGGTTTCACAGCATGAATTCACTATTGAGGAGATCGACGAATCTCAACAAGAAGGAGGTCGGCAACCAAGGACTTTGGGCAAGAACTTTGGCAGCAACCATTTTATCCCCAACAATCGGTTCGCACTCACTTTCTCTAAATCACTGAAATCCTCTCTCTCCAAAATATATTTAAGCCCCTCTAATCTTATTTCAAGTTTATCAATTTTGCTCCCTTCAACTCTCATCCTCAGAATTCTTTCTAACTTTTCACAGTCAAACACAATTAGAACTCCTTTCACCTCGAATTCAATGACCCATCTCCACTCTTCAAATTTGAATAAAATTCCCTAACTAGATTTGGATAGGTCAAAACATTTAGGAAGCAAAAGAATTTTCACCCTAGATTTTTAAGTTTTCTTTTAAAATCAAAACCATTTTTCTCTAGGAAATCAAAATCAATGTTTGTACCCATAGAAACCACATGGGAGATGGCTACAGAGAATGAAGGAGAGGTGGCTTGCGAAGACGAGGGAGCAGTCGAAGGTAGAGAGTGAAGGAAAAATTCTGATTTTTCGGATCAAGTTCGTTCAGATCTGATCGGATCAAGAAATATATTTCAAATTTTTTTCCCTTTGACCCAAATTAGATCTGAAATATTTTAGATCTAATCTTTATTATTCTAAAAATAAAAATAAAATATAGATAAATTAAATCATATTTAATTTACCTTGATGTAGGGTAATCCTATTATCCATTGATGATCCTGTATGCAGTGGAAGGTTCTGGATCTAGCCATGCAAGTGCCTGGCCTCTACCGATATCCACTCAGGTTGGATCTAAAGATCCTCTTCTTCTCTATCATGTCTCCAAAAATTAGATCTGGATCTGATTTGGAGGATCTTCAAAATACCTTTTGAAGATCAGCAGTTGTCCTTTGCAACAGCGCAGCCTTCTAGCTTTCTGTCATCTTTCTCTCATCTGGATTGCACCAACTTGGATCCCAAACTCCTTTGGGCATGCAGAGGAGAGGGAGAAGATGGACTTGGTGTGGAGGAGGAGAGGAGAGGCAGCCTTGGGGCATGGGATTTTCAATTGATTTCAGATACTCTTTGAGTTAGGCACATGGTCTTATTCATAGACTATGCGTGATCCAACTCCTCTTCTTCCTAACCAATCACAACCCTTTGTGAAATCAGATCTAAAGATGATTGGTGGGAATAGAGTCCCTTGGATTCCTCCTTAGATAGCGCCAAAGACCAGTCAAACTTGGTTCTTACACAAAGTCTAATCGAAATACAAAAAGGAGATGGAGTCCTTGTCCAACAGGGACTCTTGGGCGCCTCCAGCTTGGGCACACGCCAAGGGTGGCATGCGCCCTCCTCCTTGCCAGGTTCTGGTAGAAGGACAAGCCTCCACCAGCTCTTCAATAGGTGCATGACACATGGATAGAAGTCAAAGTATCAATGGTTAACATTTGACCAGTCAAAGGTCAACTTTTGACCAAAGTCAAAGGACGAGAAATGGCAGATGACCAAAAATGGCAGGTATTATCTTACAAAATAAAATAATCCTTTTTTGACCTAGACAGGCTCTAGTCAGACCAGGTGAAGGTCTCTGAATGAACACAAACTCCTTTGGCTCAGTAAAGACAACTATTTATGATAGTAGAAGAAGAATGTTAGGTTCAATCGAGTGCTAGCACGATTTCCTTGAACCTAATTGAATCTCATTCAGATCAATTGAACTAGATCAGTTCAATTGATGATCACCAGATTCAAACCCTTGTTTGTGTGACCCAATTAGGTTCAGTTCTGTATGGTAATGGGATATGTCATGATCTCTATCATCGACATCATCGAAACTTCTTTCGATGGATCAGAACTCTTCTGAATTCGAACAGCTAGAATGATCGATCATCTAAATCATTCTAATTGCTCCCAAAATCCACCAGTGACACCTAGCAGTATATGGTGGCAACCCATCAGAGCTGAATGCGAACCTCTTGGTGCAGCTATTTGTGTGATTAAGTTCTTCTATCTTGAGCCCTGATCAGATTAGGGTTTAGGTGAACTCGTCAAACCCTAGTCTCTATCATATGATGTAATCATTCGATTCAAGTCCGATGTGAAAAGCTAAATAGAAACTCTTTCTATTATTTCACTCTGCCATGGCCATGGGCTTCTAGACTTGATTCTCATGATCATCATAGGGCTGCTCCTCTACCACCGAGGTAGATAGATTCCATCTTGATGCAATCTAGTTCCTACAATGAACATGTCATAGCCAACATACACCTCAGGGTTCCGTATGGCTAGGAGACCGAGTTATGGTGTAGTCAAACTATAACACCCTCAAGGTGAACTGCCGATGCACCTCAGGTCAAAGAACCAGACACACCACTGCAGCATCGAGTCAGTCATTGACGAGAAGGTAGACTTCCTAATGACTACTCGAGGTGGTCACGCTCAATGCCCTCATTCTTTAACGAGTACCTGTACTCTCACTCCAGTGTCTCCACACCGTAGACTCAAGACTCCTCTACTAAAGAGAAGCGATTATACACCAACCTTCTAGATCAATCACCATCCTCGTGATGATCCTATGGTCGGGAGCATTTTATGAGTTAATAATGATTATTCATGTCTTAAATTTTCAACTCTTGAAAATATGAATTATCATTACCATTAACACAAAGGATGTATCACAAACACTAAATACACATATGTGATAGAAAATAACCCATTTTATTAATAATAGTCAAAATTATAATTTTGCCTCCAGAAGTGTATTACAAGTGTCAGCCAATTCTGACTTCTAGGGCACATATATCTAACAATCTCCCACTTGTCCTAAAGCCAATTGGCTACAAGTCTAAGTCCCATCTTCTTAAGGTGGGCTTTGAATTTTTGTTGTCCCAACGGCTTTGTAAGTGGGTCTGCCGCATTGTCTACGGAGTTGACTCTCATGACCTCGACATAACCCTTCTCGAGGTAATTACAGTTTGCTTAGAACTCTTCCAGCTGACAGCACCACCATTGCATAGAAACTGACTTTCAGATGTCGACTTTCAATCATCTACATCGAACATGAAATCCTAGTCTATGTATCCCTGGACATGGAGTTCTCCATTATCAAAGACCAACATCATATCCTTAGTTCTTCTTAAGCACTTAAGGATACATTTCATAGAAGTCTAGTGTTCTTCTCCTGGATTTGATTGATATCTGCTTGTGACACTCACAGCATTGGCTATATCAGGTCGTGTACATAGCATGGCATACATGAGGCTTCCTATTGTAGAAGCATAAGGGATCTTGCTCATGCGTTCTATTTCCTCAAGTGTGCTAGGGCACATCTTCTTGGAAAGATGAATAACATGTCTGAAGGGTATTAATCCCCTCTTAGAGTTTTCCATACTAAACCTCTTTAGTACTTCCTCTATGTACATCTTCTGTGAAAGTCCTAGCATCCTATTCGGTCTATCCCTATAGACCTTAATTCCTAGAATAAAGGATGCTTCACCTAGGTCTTTCATGGAGAATTCCTTGGACAACCATAATTTGACTGTCGTCATCATGGGAATATCATTCCCAATAAGGAGGATGTCATCCACGTACAATACGAGGAAGACAACAGCGCTCCCACTGACCTTTTTGAAGACACACAGTTCCTCTTCATTTTTGATGAAACCAAACTTTTTGATCACATCATTGAAATGAGTGTTCCAGCTCCGAGATGCTTGCTTAAGTCCATATATGGACCTTTGCAGCTTGCAAACCTTGTGATCAGTATCACTGGATGTGAAACCTAGCGGCTGTTCCATATAGATATCTTCCTCAAGATATCCATTTCAAGAATGCCATTTTCACGTCCATTTGCCATATTTCATAATCGAAATAGGCTGCAACGGCAAGCAATGTGCGGATGAATTTTAGCATAGCCACTGGGGAAAAGGTATCCTGATAGTCAATGCCTTCACGTTGACTATAACCTTTTGCCACTAGTCTAGCCTTGAATGTCTCCACATTTTCATCTGCACCAATCTTTCTCTTGAAGATCCATTTACACCCAATAGGTACTATACCTTCTGGTGGATCTACCAAGGTCCAGACTTGGTTTGAGTGCATCGAGTCAATTTCTGACTGCATTGCCTCTAGCCATTTCTCGGAGTCGATATCTGATATCACCTCATTGTAGGTTTTGGGATCATCACCATGAGCACCATTACCTACGAGGAACATTTTCTCTACTTTCCTCTGAAATAATACCTAAGTATCTTTCAGGATAGACGAGAAAACTCTTTTCGATCTACGAGGTGGAGGAGGTAGTGTTCTTATTGGCTCAACCTGATTTGGTTCCAATTGGTCCTTAGCTCATTGTACTTGTGAGACTTTCTCATCAAGCTTAATCTGCTTTCCAATGCCGCTATCTTGAATAAACTATTTTTCAAGAAAGATGGCATGTCGACTCACAATCACATTGTGGTCTTCTGGAATGTAGAAATAGTATCCTAATGACTCTTTAGGATATCCTATGAATCGAGCTCTAAAGGACCTAAACTCTAACTTGTCCGCTTGTTGTCTTTTGACATGAGCCGGACAACCCCAAATTCTGAGATGACTCAGACTTGGTTTCTTACCGTGCCATATCTCATACGGTGTGGTAGGAACGGTCTTAGAGGAGAACCCTATTCAGTAGATAAATTGAAGTTAACAATGAATATCCCCAAAGAAAATCAAGGAGGTCTGTGAAGCTCATCATGGATCGGACCATATCCAATAGAGTCCGATTTCTCCGTTCTGAAACCCCGTTGAGTTGAGGTATTCCTGGTGGAGTCCATTGAGAGACTATGCCATTTTTCTTAAGATAGTCTAGGAATTCCCGGCTAAGGTATTCACCTCCTCGATCTGATCGAAGAACCTTAATGGGTTTTTCAGTTTGTTTTTCTACTTCATGTCTGAATTCTTTGAACTTTTCAAAAGCTTCAGACTTGTGTCTCATAAGATACACATACCCATACCTAGACAGATCATCGGTAAAGATAATGAAGTAGACAAAATTGCCTCTAGCCGGCACATCAAATGGGCCGCACACATCAGTATGTACTAGGGCAAGGAGATCTGTGGCCCTTTCCCCATGTCCTACAAAAGGGAAGTTTAGTCATTTTGCCTTGAAGACAAGATTCACAAGTTGGATATGACTCGAAAGTCAATGGACTCAATAGCCCATTTTTCTCCAATTTGTTGATCCTATCTTCTGCTATATGACCTAATCTCAGGTGCCATAGATATCTATCATTTGGACTATCCCTAGGTCATTTGGCATTCACGTTTTGCTCGATAGTTAGAACAGATACATCAATATGTAGCTGATAAAGACCGTTAATAAGGAAACCATTTGCAATTTTATTTCTTTCATAAAGAATGTTACAATGGTCCTTAAAGAAGGTAATCACATAGCCTTTCTAGTGCTAAGCATGAAACAGAAATCAAATTCCTGCTAGCTGCAGGCACATAATAACAGTCTTTCAAAACTAAGTCTAAACCAGATGGTAATCGAAGAGGGTATGTTCCCACCACCACTGCAGCAACTCTTGCTCCATTACCGATGCGTAGGATCATGTCTCCATCCCTCAGCCTCCTGCTATCCTCAAGACCCTGCATGGAAGTGCACAGATGAGCACTAGAACCAGAGTCAAGCACCCAACTGGATGCAGAAGAAATCGTAAGGTTAGACTCAATAACGAGCATACCTCCAGAAGGACCTTCCTTCTTGTTCTTCAGGGTGGCCAGGTAAGTAGGGCAGTTCCGCTTCCAATGGCCGTCGCTGTTGCAATGGAAACACTTTTCCTTTGACAGCGGCCTTTTCATCTTCGGCTCTGCCTTCTTCTTCTTTCCTCCTTCCACCTTCTGCTTTTTCACAGACTTCTTTTTCTTTCCATAAGACTTTCTTTTGGAAGAAGTCCTGTTCCATAGCAAGAACTGAGCCTTTAGAACCTTTCATAGAAAGCTCAGCGGTGACCAGCATATTCATTAATTCGGCCAAAGAATTTTGAAGTTTATGCATGTGGTAATTCATGATGAATTGCCCATATGCATCAGTCAAGGATTGCAGAATAATATCATTCTGCAGATCCAAGTCTAACTTCACACCGAGCTTCTCAAGCTCTTCCAAGTCCTTGATCATCATCAGACAGTGATCTTGGACTGACTGCCCATCACGCATCTTAGCCTTAAAAAGTTATTTCGTGACTTGATACTTGGCTGCGCGACTCTGTTCACCAAACATCTCCTGTAGGTGAGCCAACATTTGGCGAGCAGTCCTGATATCTTCATGTTGGCACTAGAGCTCATCAGACATCGAGCCCAACATGTAATATCTGGCCTTATTATCTTCGTCTATCCATTTTTTTAGAAACGCTCTCTATTCAGTGGATGGACGGGCTGGTAAGGTGGGAGGGACTTGGTCCAATGCATATGTTAACTTCTCATAACCCAAAACTATTTTATAATTCCTGAGCCAATCTTTATAATTAGATTCGATCAGTCTTGTGTGTCCAGGATATGTGCCAATGGATTGGTTGCAGATATTTTTCTATAGAGAGTCAAAGATTCTAGTTAGATACTGTAATTATGACTTGACCAATTTATTTAAGATTTTATTTTTAAATAAATTAGCTCCCACTATTTTTTTGGATCCCTACACTCTCTCTGTAGAGATGCAAAAATCTTCATGATTAATGATTTCTAGTGGGTGGTGCGGTCTCACCAACTAACTCATCACCTCACCTAATAGTTATTGGTGATGGGTTAGCCAATGAGTGAACAACTCTTGTTCAATGATTCTCTAATCATGGTGCACCCAAACTTGATCTCTAATTCATGAATCTCACCATATCCAAAATATTGATCCACTCCTTAGTTAAGTCAGACCCACCATTTGCATAGACTGGATTCCTAATTGAGTCTCTCACCGTATCCAAAATATTGAGTCCAACTCATCCTCCAGCCCATAGCATCCAATGCCTAATAGACATGGTTGCATCTTCCGGTGCAACTGAGCCACTGTATCCAGTCGAGAACAATCAACCCCAAAAAGGGTCCACACATCTACAATGGTGGAAGACCTCAGACTTAATCTTTTCTTAGGAAGAATTGATTCAGATCTCATTAAACTAGACTTATCATAGTCATAACAATTATGACTAACCTAGTGGCATGGGTTAGCTCAGATTATTGACCACCTCAAATCAGAACTGAGTTAATAGATATGGCCAGGTAAGTGAGATCGGTGGAAGGGATATGCCATTAACTCGTTCAAGAATGCATTTAGATCGAGTAGCTCCCAATTAAAAACCAATCGGTCGTATGTGCCAAACTTACCTTAGATACCAAATTGTTGAGCCAGAACTAATTGGGTTAGCCTATAATCCAGACTCTAACCTCTGAGCCTAATTAGGTCTTGCTTGATCGTGACTCGATCTTGACCCAGACTTAATCCTATTAGGCTGGTTAATTTAAGCATTATTGATCCCATCTAACCAACTCTTGATTTGGTTTGATCAACCGCTTAGACCTAATTGAGCTACCCAAGCCCGAACCTAGTATTATGAATATGTCTTAGATCTAAAATTCTCAATTTTAGACCTAATTAATATTTCATAATCTTAATTTTTAATTAAGTAGGATTCATAAATAAAATATGCACAATAAATCCTAGGGTTTCAGGATCTAGGGTTTTGCAGAAAGTAAGTTTTTGATTTCTGATAAAGAACGAACGCGCAGCACCCCTACACGTCATAAGAACACCCCATCGGATGGGAGGAGAGGGTCTTTAAACCCTTCTTCATTCTTATGACCGAACGGCCAAGAGGAACGTCTTAATCAGGAACATGTAATACTACAAAATAATTTTAGATCTATATCATATATCTCATATACAAATTAGATCTAATCATGGCATATTTTGCATACATCTCATATATCAAATCATGCATATTTTCAGATCTAAATTATCTCATAATAATTTAAAAAATTAGATTTAAATTAATTTTATCAAAATAAACTCTAATCTAGACAACTATGTAGAACTATTCTACAACTAGTCTAGACATGCATCAATCATATCTCATATGATGTTTAAAATTAAATAATTTTTATTCACTATTTTTTAGATGTTATTATAATAATTATAATATTAAAAAATAGTAAATAAATAGATCTAAAATATAATTTAATCAAATTAAATTGTAAATATGCAAGACTATTCTATAGAACTATTCTATTTTAGAACTAGTCATGCATATTCTCTAATCTTAGATCCAAATCATTTAATTTAAATTTTTTCTGATTTCGAATCTAATCACATCTCTTATGACATCTGAAATCACTTATTTTCTAACTAGAATAAATTTAAAATCAGATCTAAATACTTTAGAACCTTGGCTCTAATACCTGTTGAAGGAAAAATCCTGATTTCTCAGACCAGGTTCGTTCAGATCTGATCGGATCAAGAGATATATTTAAAATTTTTTTCTATTTGACCTAAATCCAATCTAAGATGTTTTAAATCTGATCTTTATTATTCTAATAATAAAAATAAAATATAGATAAATTAAATCATATCTAATTTATCTTGATGTAGGGTAATCCTATTACCCGTTGATGATCCTATATGCAGTGGAAGGTTCTGGATCTAGCCATGCAAGTGTCTGATCTCTACCGGTATCCACTCAAACTGGATCTGGAGATCCTCTTCTTCTCTATCACATCTCCAAAAATCAAATCTGGATCTAATTTGGAGGATCTTTAAAACACCTTTTGAAAATCAACAGTTGTCCGTTGCAATAGCATAGCCTTCTAGCTTTCTGTCGCCTTTCTCTCATCTAGATTGCACCAACTTGGATCCCAAACTTCTTTGGGCATGGAGAGGAGAGGGAGAAGATGGACTTGACGTGGAGGAGGAGAGGAGAGGTAGCCTTGGGGTGTGGAATTTTCAATTGATTTCAGATACTCCTTGAGTTGGGTGCAGGATCTTATTTATAGACTATGCGTGATCCAACTCCTCTTCTTCCCAACCAATCACAACCCTTTATGAAATCATATCTAAATCTGATTGGTGGGAATAGAGTCTCTTGGATTCCTTCTTAGATGGTGCCTAAGACCAGTCAAACTTGGTTCTTAAGAGAAGTCTAATCAGAATCCAAAATGGAGATGGAGTCCTTATCCAACAGGGACTCCTGGGCACCTCCAGCTTGGGCACATGCCAAGGGTGGCGTGCGCCCTCCTCCTTACCAGGTTCTATTAGATATATGTGCCCTAGAAGCCAAAATTGGCTGACACTTGTAATACACTTCTAGGGGCAAAATTATAATTTTGACTATAATCAATAAAATGGGTTATTTTCTATCACATATGTGTATTTAGTGTCTGTGATACATCCTTTGAGTTAATGGTAATGATAATTCATATTTTCAAGAGTTGAAAATTTAAGACATGAATAATCATTATTAACTCATAAAATGCTCCTGACCATAGGATCATCATGAGGATGGTGATTGATTCGAAAGGTTGATGTACAATCATTTCTCCTTAGTAGATGAGTCTTGAGTCTACGATGTGGAGACACCAGAGCGAGAGTACAGGTACTCGTTAGAGAATGAGGGCACTGAGCGTGACCACCTCGAGTAGTCATTAGGGAGTCTACCTTCTCGTCAATGACTGACTCGATGCTGCAGTAGTGTGTCTGGTTCTTTGACCTGAGGTGCATCGGCAGTTCACCTTGAGGGTGTTATAGTTTGACTACACCATTACTCGATCTCCTAGCCATATGGAACCCTGAGGTGTATGTTGGCTATAGCATGTTCATTGTAGGAACTGGATTGCATCAAGATGGAATCTATCTACCTCGGTGGTAGAGGAGCAGCCCTATGATGATCATGAGAATCAAGTCCTAGAAGCCCATGGCCATGGCAGAGTGAAATAATAGAAAGAGTTTCTATTTAGATTTTCACATTGGACTTGAATCGAATGATTACATCATATGACAGAGACTAGGGTTTGACGAGTTCACCTTAACCCTAATCTGATCGGGGCTCAAGATAGAAGAACTTAATCACACAGGTAGCTGCACCAAGAGGTTCGCATTCAGCTCTGATGGGTTGCCACCATATACTGCTAGGTGTCACTGGTGGATTTTGGGAGCAATTAGAATGATTTAGATGATCGATCATTCTAGCTGTTCGAATCAGAAGAGTTCTGATCCATCGAAAGGAGTTTCGATGATGTCGATGATAGAGATCATGACATATCCCATTACCATACAGAACTGAACCTAACTGGGTCACACAAACAAGGGTTTGAATCTGGTGATCATCAATTGAACTGATCTAGTTCAATTGATCTGAATGAGATTCAATTAGGTTCAAGAAAATCGTGCTAGCACTCGATTGAACCTAACGTTCTTCTTTTACTATCATAAATAAGTTGTCCTGACTGAGCCAAAGGAGTTTGTGCTCAATCAGAGGCCTTCATATGGTCTGACTGGAGGTTGTCCAAGTCAGAAAAGGTTGTCTTATTTTGTAAGACATTACCTGCCATTTTTGGTCACCTGCCATTTCTTGTTCCTTTGACTTTGGTCAAAAGTCTACCTTTGACTGGTCAAATGTTGACCATTGACACTTTGACTTTTGACCACATGTCATGCACCTATTGGAGAGCTGGTGGGGGCCTTGTCCCCCTGCCAGAACCTGGCAAGGAGAGGAGGGCGCACGCCACCCTTGGCGTGTGCCCAAGTTGGAGGCGCCTAGGAGTCCCTGTTGGACAAGGGACTCCATCTCCTTTTTGGATTCCAATTAGAGTTCTCCTAAGAACCAACTTTGACTGGTCTTAGGCGCCCATCTAAGGAGGAATCCAGGGGACTCTATTCCCACCAATCAGATTTAGATCTGATTTCACAAAGGGTTGTGATTGGTTGGGAAGAAGAGGAGTTGGATCACGCTTAGTCTATAAATAAGACCCTGCGCCCAACTCTAAGAGCAATCAACAATTCTCCATGCCCCAAGGCTGCCTCTCCCCTCCTTTCTCCATGCCAAAGTCCATCTTCTCCCTCTCCTCTCCACGTCCAAAAGAGTTTTGGACCTTGGTTGGTGCGATTCCAGATCAAGAGAAAGGCGATCAAAAGCTAGAAGGCTGCGCTGCTGCAAAGGACGACTGCTGATCTTCAAAAGGAGTTTTGAAGATCCTCCAGATCAGATCCAGATCTGATTTTTGGAGGATGTGATAGAGAAGAAGAGGATCTCCTAGATCCAACCCGAGTGGATACCGGTAGAGGCCAGGCGCTTGCGTGGCTAGATCCAGAACCTTCCGCTGCAACAGGATCATCAACAGGGTAATAGGATTACCCAAATCAAGGTAAATTAAATTTGATTTAATTTATCTTAATTTTATTTTATTTATTAAAATAATAAGAATTAGATCTGAAACATATCAAGATCTGATTAGATCAAAGAGAAAAATTTTTGAAATATATCTCTTGATCTGATCAGATCTGAACGAACCTGGATCCCAAAAAATCAGGATTTCCCTTCAACTGGTATCAGAGCCAAGGTTCTAAAAGTGTTTAGATCTGATTTTAAATTTATTTTAATTAAAAAATAAAGTGATTTTAGATGTCACATGAGATGTGATCAGATCTGAAATCAGAAAAAATTAAAATTAAATGATTTGGATCTAAGATTAGAAAATATGCATGACTAGTTCTAAAATAGAATAGTTCTATAGAATAGTTCTTGCATGTTTTTGATTTAATCTGATTAAATCATATTTTAGATCTATTTATTTACTATTTTTTGATATTATAAGTGTTATAATAACATCTAAAAAATAGCAAATAAAAATTATTTAATTTTAAATATCATATGAGATATGATTGATGCATGTCTAGACTAGTTGTAGAATAGTTCTACATAATTATCTAGATTAGAATTTATTTTGATTAGATCAATTTAAATCTAATTTTTTAGATTATTATGAGATAATTTAGATCTGAAAACATGCATGATTTGATACATGAGATGTATGCAAAATATGCCATGATTAGATCTAATTTGTATATGAGATATATGATATAGATCTAAAACTATTTTGTAGTATTGCATGTTCCTGATTAAGGCGTTCCTCTTGGCCGTCCGGTCATAAGAACGAAGAAGGGTTTAAAGGCCCTCTCTTCCCATTCGATGGGGTGTTCTTATGATGTGTAGGGGTGCTGCGTGTTCGTCCTTAATCAGAAACCCAAAACTTACTTTCTGCAAAACCCTAGATCCTGAAACCCTAGGATTTATTGTGCATATTTTGTTTATGAACCCTACTTAATTAAGAATTAAGTTTATGGAATATTAATTAGGTCTAAAATTGAGAATTTTAGATCTAAGACATATTCATAATACTGGGTTCGGGCTTGGGTAGCTCAATTAGGTCTAAGCGGTTGATCAAACCGAATCAAGAGTTGGTTAGATGGGATCAACAATGCTTAAATTGACCAGCCTAATAGGATTAAGTCTGGGTCAAGATCGAGTCACGATCAAGCAAGACCTAATTAGGCTCAGAGGTTAGAGTCTGGATTGTAGGCTAACCCAATTGGTTCTGACTCAACAATTTGGTGTCTAAGGTAAGTTTGGCACATACGACCGACTGGTTTTTAATTGGAAGCTACTCGACCTGAATGCGTTCTTGTACGAGTTAATGGCATATTCCTTCCACCGGTCTCACTTACCTGGCCATATCTGTTGACACAGTTCTGATCTGAGGTGGTCAATAATCCGAGCTAACCCATGCCACTAGGTTAGTCATAATTGTTATGACTAATGACAAGTCTAGTTTAATGAGACCTGAATCAATTCTCCCTAAGAAAAGATTAAGTCTGAGGTCTTCCACCATTGTAGATGTGCGGGCCCTTCCCGGGGTTGATTGTTCTCGGCTGGATACAGTGGCTCAGTTGCACCGGGAAGATGCAACCATGTCTATTAGGCATTGGATGCTATGGGCTGGAGGATGAGTTGGGCTCAATATTTGGATACGGTGAGAGACTCAATTAGGAACCCAGTCTATGCAAATGGTGGGTCTGACTTAACTAAGGAGTGGATCAATATTCCGGATACGGTGAGATTCATGAATTAGAGACCAAGTTTGGGTGCACCATGATTAGAGAATCATTGAACAAGAGTTGTTCACTCATTGGCTAACCCATCACCAATAACTGTTAGGTGAGGTGATGAGTCAGTTGGTGAGACCGCACCACCCACTAGAAATCATTAATCATGGAGATTTTTCGCATCTCTACAGAGGGAGTGTAGGGATCCGAGAAAATAGTGGGAGCTAATTTGTTTAAAAATAAAATTCTAAATAAATTGGTCAAGTCAATAATTACAGTATCTAACTAGAATCTTTGACTCTCTACAGAAAAATGTCTGCGTCCAACCCATTGGCACGTATCCTGGACACACATAGACTGACTGGACCCAATTATAAAGATTGGCTCAGGAACTACAAAATTATTTTGGGTTCCGAGAAGTTAACCCATGTGTTTTGGACCAGGACCCTCCCACCTTACCAGCCTCGTCCATCCACTGAACAGAGAGCGTCTCTGGAAAAATGGATTAGACGAAGATAATAAGGCCAGATATTACATGTTGGGCTCGATGTCTGATGAGCTCCAGCGCCAACATGAAGATATCGGGACTGCTCGCCAAATGTTGGCTCACCTGCAGGAGATGTTTGGTGAACAGAGTCGCGCAGCCAAATATCAAGTCACGAAAATGACTTTTTAAGGCTAAGATGCGTGATGGGCAGTCAGTCCAAGATCACTGTCTGACAATGATCAAGGACATGGAAGAGCTTGAGAAGCTCGGTGTGAAGTTAGACTTGGATCTGCAGAACGATATTATTCTGCAATCCTTGACTGATGCATATGGGCAATTCATCATGAATTACCACATGCATAAACTTCAAAATTCCTTGGCCGAATTAATGAATATGCTGGTTCACCGCTGAGCTTTCTATGAAAGGTTCTAAAGGCTCAGTTCTTGCTATGGAACGGACTTCTTCCAAAAGAAAGTCTTATGGAAAGAAAAAGAAGTCTGTGAAAAAGCAAAAGGTGGAAGGATCAAAGAAGAAGAAGGCAGAAGCCGAAGAAGAAAGGCCGATGTCAAAGGAAAGTGTTTCCATTGCAACAGCGACGGCCATTGGAAGCGGAACTGCCCTACTTACCTGGCCACCCTGAAGAACAAGAAGGAAGGTCCTTCTGGAGGTATGCTCGTTATTGAGTCTAACCTTACGGATTTCTTCTGCATCCAGTTGGGTGCTTGACTCTGGTTCTAGTGCTCATCTGTGCACTTCCATGCAGGGTCTTGAGGATAGCAGGAGGCTGAGGGATGGAGACATGATCCTACGCATCGGTAATGGAGCAAGAGTTGCTGCAGTAGCCGTGGGAACATACCCTCTTCGATTACCATCTGGTTTAGACTTAGTTTTGAAAGACTGTTATTATGTGCCTGCAGCTAGCAGGAATTTGATTTCTGTTTCATGCTTAGCACTAGAAAGGCTATGTGATTACCTTCTTTAAGGACCATTGTAACATTCTTTATGAAAGAAATAAAATTGCAAATGGTTTCCTTATTAATGGTCTTTATCAGCTACATATTGATGTACCTATTCTAACTATCGAGCAAAACGTGAATGCCAAACGACCTAGGGATAGTCCAAACGACAGATATCTATGGCACCTGAGATTAGGTCATATAGCAGAAGATAGGATCAACAAATTGGAGAAAAATGGGCTATTGAGTCCATTGACTTTCGAGTCATATCCAACTTGTGAATCTTGTCTTCAAGGCAAAATGACTAAACTCCCTTTTGTTGGACATGGGGAGAGGGCCACAGATCTCCTTGCCCTAGTACATACTGATGTGTGCGGCCCATTTGATGTGCCGGCTAGAGGCAATTTTGTCTACTTCATTACCTTTACCGATGATCTGTCTAGGTATGGGTATGTGTATCTTATGAGACACAAGTCTGAAGCTTTTGAAAAGTTCAAAGAATTCAGACATGAAGTAGAAAAACAAACTGGAAAACCCATTAAGGTTCTTCGATCAGATCGAGGAGGTGAATACCTTAGCCGGAGAATTCCTAGACTATCTTCAAGGAAAATGGCATAGTCTCTCAATGGACTCCACCAGGAACACCTCAACTCAACGGGGTTTCAGAATGGAGAAATCGGACTCTATTGGATATGGTTCGATCCATGATGAGCTTCACAGACCTCCCTGATTTTCTTTGGGGACATTCATTGTTAACTTCAATTTATCTACTGAATAGGGTTCCCTCTAAAACCGTTCCTACCACACCGTATGAGATATGGCACGGGTAAGAAACCAAGTCTGAGTCATCTCAGAATTTGGGGTTGTCCGGCTCATGTCAAAAGACAACAAGCGGACAAGTTAGAGTTTAGGTCCTTTAGAGCTCGATTCATAGGATATCCTAAAGAGTCATTAGGATACTATTTCTACATTCCAGAAGACCACAATGTGATTGTGAGTCGACATGCCATCTTTCTTGAAAAATAGTTTATTCAAGATAGCGGCATTGGAAAGCAGATTAAGCTTGATGAGAAAGTCTCACAAGTACAACGAGCTAAGGACCAATTGGAACCAAATCAGGTTGAGCCAATAAGAACACTACCTCCTCCACCTCGTAGATCGGAAAGAGTTTTCCGTCCCCCTGAAAGATACTTAGGTATTATTTCAGAGGAAGTAGAGGAAAATGTTCCTCATAGGTAATGGTGCTCATGGTGATGATCCCAAAACCTACAACGAGGCGATATCAGATATCGACTCCGAGAAATGGCTAGAGGCAATGCAGTCAGAAATTGACTCGATGCACTCAAACCAAGTCTGGACCTTGGTAGATCCACCAGAAGGTATAGTACCTATTGGGTGTAAATGGATCTTCAAGAGAAAGATTGGTGCAGATGGGAATGTGGAGACATTCAAGGCTAGACTAGTGGCAAAAGGTTATAGTCAACGCGAAGGCATTGACTATCAGGATACCTTTTCCCCAGTGGCTATGCTAAAATCCATCCGCACATTGCTTGCCGTTGCAGCCTATTTCGATTATGAAATATGGCAAATGGACGTGAAAACGGCATTCTTAAATGGATATCTTGAGGAAGATATCTATATGGAACAGCCGCTAGGTTTCACATCCAGTGATACTGATCACAAGGTTTGCAAGCTGCAAAGGTCCATATATGGACTTAAGCAAGCATCTCGGAGCTGGAACACTCGTTTCAATGATGTGATCAAAAAGTTTGGTTTCATCAAAAATGAAGAGGAACCATGTGTTCTTCAAAAAGGTCAGTGGGAGCGCTGTTGTCTTCCTCGTATTGTACGTGGATGACATCCTCCTTATTGGGAATGATATTCCCATGTTGACAACAGTCAAATTATGGTTGTCCAAGGAATTCTCCATGAAAGACCTAGGTGAAGCATCCTTTATTCTAGGAATTAAGGTCTATAGGGATAGACCGAATAGGATGCTAGGACTTTCACAGAAGATGTACATAGAGGAAAGTACTAAAGAGGTTTAGTATGGAAAACTCTAAGAGGGGATTAATACCCTTCAGACATGGTATTCATCTTTCCAAGAAGATGTGCCCTAGCACACCTGAGGAAATAGAACGCATGAGCAAGATCCCTTATGCTTCTGCAATAGGGAGCCTCATGTATGCCATGCTATGTACACGACCTGATATAGCCCATGCTGTGAGTGTCACAAGCAGATATCAGTCAAATCCAGGTGAAGAACACTGGACTTCTGTGAAATGTATCCTTAAGTACTTGAGAAGAACTAAGGATATGATGTTGGTCTTTGGTAATGGAGAACTCCAAGTCCAGGGATACACAGACTCGGATTTCATGTCCGATATAGATGATCGAAAGTCGACATCTGGGAGTCTGTTTGTGTGCAATGGTGGTGCTGTCAGCTGGAAGAGTTTCCAAGCAAACCGGTGATAGCAGATTCCACCATGGAAGCAGAATATATCGCTGCATCAGAGGCTGCGAAGGAAGCATTCTGGTACAAGAAGTTTGCTGCAGAAATTGGAGTAATGCCATCAGATGCCATTCCTCTATACTGCGACAACAATGGCGCCATAGCCCTTGCTAAGGAGCCGAGGTCTCACCAGAAATCCAAGCACATTGAGCGGCGATACCACCTCATCCGCGATTACCTCGAGAAGGGTTACGTCGAGGTCAAGAGAGTCAACTCCTCCACAGATAATGTGGCAGACCCACTTACAAAGCCGTTGGGCCAGCAGAAGATCGAAGCCCACCTTGAGAAGATGGGACTTAGACTTGTAGCCAATTGGCTTTAGGACAAGTGGGAGATTGTTAGATATATGTGCCCTAGAAGCCAGAATTGGCTGACACTTGTAATACACTTCTAGGGGCAAAATTATAATTTTGACTATAATCAATAAAATGGGTTATTTTCTATCACATATGTGTATTTAGTGTCTGTGATACATCCTTTGAGTTAATGGTAATGATAATTCATATTTTCAAGAGTTGAAAATTTAAGACATGAATAATCATTATTAACTCATAAAATGCTCCCGACCATAGGATCATCACGAGGATGGTGATTGATCCGGAAGGTTGGTGTACAATCGCTTCTCTTTAGTAGATGAGTCTTGAGTCTACGGTGTGGAGACACCGGAGCGAGAGTACAGGTACTCGTTAGAGAACGAGGGCACTGAGCGTGACCACCTCGAGTAGTCATTAGGGAGTCTACCTTCTCGTCAATGACTGACTCGATGCTGCAGTAGTGTGTCTGGTTCTTTGACCTGAGGTGCATCGGCAGTTCACCTTGAGGGTGTTATAGTTTGACTACACCATTACTCGGTCTCCTAGCCATATGGAACCCTGAGGTGTATGTTGGCTATAGCATGTTCATTGTAGGAACTGGATTGCATCAAGATGGAATCTATCTACCTCGGTGGTAGAGGAGCAGCCCTATGATGATCATGAGAATCAAGTCCAGAAGCCCATGGCCATGGTAGAGTGAAATAATAGAAAGAGTTTCTATTTAGATTTTCACATCGGACTTGAATCGAATGATTACATCATATGACAGAGACTAGGGTTTGACGAGTTCACCTTAACCCTAATCTGATCGGGGCTCAAGATAGAAGAACTTAATCACACAGGTAGCTGCACCAAGAGGTTCGCATTCAGCTCTGATGGGTTGCCACCATATACTGCTAGGTGTCACTGGTGGATTTTGGGAGCAATTAGAATGATTTAGATGAT
>QRFJ01001940.1:254172-325953 GCA_006176705.1 Cocos nucifera | reverse complement strand
TTGAAGCCTCTTCCCATGCACCAAATGAATCTCACAGAAGAGAAAAGTCATGAGAGAATAAAAATCAAATTCTAAGTGGACATGGAACATAGGTGGCGCATGGGAAGAGAAGACTAGTCAAATTAGTCTTTGAAATTTAAATTTCAACCAACTGAACCAACCCAATCAAAATTGGTTAGGCCCAATTAAAATAAATTAAATCCAATCCATTTAGGCTTAATTAAGCTTAATTAAATCTTAATGAAATCAAAAATTGATCAAGTCCAACCTCTAATCAAATCAGGATTCGAACCTCCCCGGTAATTAGGTCAACCAGTGACCTAATCCGGTTAAACCCAACTGAAACCAATTCAATTGGACTTGAATCAAAAATTATAACTCAATCAAATTGAGTTAAAATCACTAATTAAACCTCTCATAATCTTAGAGTCCAAATCTGGTAGGTCACTAGGCAATAGAGTTCATCGATATGAAACTCTAATCGAAGAGTCCTAGTCCAGTGGGACTCCTGACCTCGGTGTTCGAAATGAATGAAACTTACGATCACAGAGTCCATACTCTTGACCAGAGAGTTTCAGACAAGTAGGACTCAGTGTCATAATGCTATAATACATTTGGTCGAACAGTCCCAGTTTAGTGGGACTCTTGACCATAGCCAACAGATCAGGAAGAAATCTCTAGTGTGTATGACTCCGCAGGTTTGAACCTAAATCGATAGCATAGGAACCATTTCCTATACTAATCAAAATAACCATCTAGCAATGATACCCGACATTCAAATAGGTCAAATAGTCACAATCACAATAATCAAAATCTATATGAATATGGTTACCGTATAATTCATCCCTGTGACCTCTGTGTAATAGATGACTCAGGATTAGACTATCAATCCTAGAAAATACATCCATATCATGTCTTAAAGCAATTAGTTCCGTGACTCCTCACTAAGACTATCCTGATCATGGCTTTGCTAAATTAAAACATAATTGAATACAACTCCTAAAACTAGGAGTGATCAATCCCATCATGATACACGCACTGACTCCTCAAGTACTTGACTTTGCTCAGAAATCTTCCATCACTGAATTATAAATTCAAGTAGTCCAACACCAAAGCACAGTGAGTTGCTTGGAAGTCATCATGATAGTCTTAGGTCGGAGGAACACTTATATCCATATTTCATTGGAGCTAATCTTGATAGAAAAAAAGCTCCAAAGTTGGTCACATTCAGTGCAGATGTATCCATATATCTCACTTGCATGCCATACCAGTATCTCAACACTCTTTAGTTATGAGGACAACCAACCTATATGACACACAATGATCTATACTTAATAAATATTATCATCCTAAGTAACAACGTATCATTTGATCATGAACTATTTTAAGGATTAAACGATAAATCCTTCTTTATCGAATCTAGATAGTCCTAAAAACTTCATCATAATATTAAAGTTCATTAGAAAATAAAAAAAATTTATGATGAAAAATGCCAAAATAATTTTTTATTAATTCATAATTCATATACAATTATAAAAGTATAGCTCAACCATCAACAGGCTGACGATTGGCTTTGGGACACATTCCCAACAATCTCCCACATGGACTAAAGCCAATTAGTGTAGTATCTAATACCTATCTTCAACTTGAAGTCATTAAACTCCTTCATCACAATAGCTTTAATGAATGAATTAGCCATATTTTTCTTCCCGTCGATCTTCTAATGGTCGACGTCATCTCGATCCACGATCTCTCAAACAAGATGATAGCAGTGTAGAATATGCTTCATCCATCGGTGTGCCTTCGATTCTTTGCCTGAGCAATGGCTCTAAAGCTGTCATAATAGAGCAGAACTGGACCATCAAGAAAGGATGCTACTCTAAGCTCGGTGATGAATTTCTTTAGCCACACCACTTCTTTGATAGCATCTGATGTAGTGACATACTCTACCTTGCAAACTAAATCGGCCATAGTATGCTACTTAAAACTCTTCCAGCAGACAACCCCATCATTAAGGATGAATATATTGAAGGAAAATTCTGATTTCTCAGATCAGATTCGTTCAGATCTGATCAGATCAAGAGAGATATTTCAAAATTTTTCTCTTTGATCTGGATCAGATCTAGGATGTTTCAAATTTGATTCTTACTATTTTAATAATTAAAATAAAATCAGATAAATTAAATCAAATTTAATTTATCTTGAAGTGGGTAATCCTATTACCCGATGATGATCCTGTGAGCAGCGAAAGATTCTGGATCTAGCCACGCAAGTGCCTAGCCTCTATCGGTATCTACTCAGACTGGATCTGGAGATCCTCTTCTTCTCTATCACGTCTTCAAAAATTAGATCTGGATCTAATCTAGAGGATCTTCAAAACTCCTTTTGAAGATCAGTAGTTGTCCTTTGCAGCAGTGCAGCCTTCTAGCTTTCAGTCGCCTTTCTCTCATTTGGATTGCACCAACCAAGGTCCAAAACACTTTTGGACATGGAGAGGAGAGGGAGAAGGTGGGTTTGGCATGGAGGAAGAGGGGAGAGGCAGCCTTGGGGCATTTAGAATTATGATTCCCAATCATAATTTAAGTTGGGCACAGGGTCTTATTTATAGACTAAGCGTGATCCAACTCCTCTTCTTTCCGACCAATCATAACCCTTTATGAAATCAGATCTAAATCTGATTGGTAGGAATAGAGTCCCCTGGATTCCTCCTTAGAGAGCATCTAAGATCAGTCAAAGTTGGTTTTTAGGAGAACTCTAATCGGAATCCAAAAAGGAGATGGAGTCCCTATCCAATAGGGACTCCTAGGCGCCTCCAGCTTGGGCACACGCCAAGGGTGGCGTGCGCCCTCCTCCTTGCTAGGTTCTAGTAGGGGGACAAGCCCCCACCAGCTCTCCAATAGGTACATGACACGTGGACAGAAGTCAAAGTATCAATGGTCAATGTTTGATCAGTCAAATATCAACTTTTGACCAAAATCAAAGGATGACAAATGGCAGGTGACCAAAAATAGCAGATAATATCTTACAAAATAAGACAACCTTTTCTGACATGGATAAGCTCTAGTCAGACAAAGTGAAGGCCTCTGAATGAGCATAAACTTCTTTGGCTCAGTCAGGACAACTATTTATGATAGTAAAAGAAGAACGTTAGGTTCAATCGAGTGCTAGCAAGATTTCCTTGAACCAAATTGAATCTCATTCAGATCAATTGAACTAGATCAGTTCAATTGATGATCACCAGATTCAAACCCTTGTTTGTGTGACCCAGTTAGGTTCAGTTCTGTATGGTAATGGGATATGTCATGATCTCTATCATCGACATCACCGAAACTCCTTTCGATGGATCAAAACTCTTCTGATTCGAACAGCTAGAATGATCGATCATCTAAATCATTCTAATTGCTCCCAAAATCCACCAGTGACACCTAGCAGTATATGGTGGCAACCCATCAGAGCTGAATGCGAACCTCTTGGTGCAGCTACCTGTGTGATTAAGTTCTTCTATCTTGAGCCCCGATCAGATTAGGGTTAAGGTGAACTCGTCAAACCCTAGTCTCTGTCATATGATGTAATCATTCGATTCAAGTCCGATGTGAAAACCTAAATAGAAACTCTTTCTATTATTTCACTCTGCCATGGCCATGGACTTCTGGACTTGATTCTCATGATCATCATAGGGCTGCTCCTCTACCACCGAGGTAGATAGATTCCATCTTGATGCTATCCAGTTCCTACAATGAACATGCTATAGCCAACATACACCTCAGGGTTCCATATGGCTAGGAGACCGAGTAATGGTGTAGTCAAACTATAACACCCTCAAGGTGAACTGCCGATGCATCTCAGGTCAAACAACCAGACACACTACTGCAGCATCGAGTCAGTCATTGACGAGAAGGTAGACTCCCTAATGACTACTCGAGATGGTCACGCTCAGTGCCCTCGTTCTCTAACGAGTACCTGTACTCTCGCTCCGATGTCTCCACACCATAGACTCAAGACTCATCTACTAAAGAGAAGCGATTGTACACCAACCTTCTGGATCAATCACCATCCTCGTGATGATCCTATGGTCGGAGAGCATTTTATGAGTTAATAATGATTATTCATGTCTTAAATTTTCAACTCTTGAAAATATGAATTATCATTATCATTAACTCAAAGGATGTATCACGGACACTAAATACACATATGTGATAGAAAATAATCCATTTTATTGATATTAGTCAAAATTATAATTTTGCCCCTAGAAGTGTATTACAAGTGTCAGCCAATTCTGGCTTCTAGGGCATATATATCTAACAATCTCCCACTTGTCCTAAAGCCAATTGGCTACAAGTCTAAGTCCCATCTTCTCAAGGTGGGCTTCGATCTTCTACTGGCCCAACGGCTTTGCAAGTGGGACTGCCACATTATCTGTGGAGTTGACTCTCTTGACCTCGACATAACCCTTCTCGAGGTAATCGTGAATAAGGTGGTATCGCCGCTCAATATGCTTGAATTTTTAGTGAGACCTCGGATCCTTAGCTAGGGCTATGGCGCTATTGTTGTCGCAGTATAGAGGAATAGCATCTGATGGTATTACTCTGATTTCTGCAGCAAACTTCTTATACCAGAAATCTTCCTTCGCAGCCTCTGATGCAGTGATATATTCTGCTTTCATAGTAGAATCTGCTATCACAGTTTGCTTGAAACTCTTTCAGCTGACAGCACCACCATTGCACATAAACAGACTCCTAGATGTCGACTTTCGATCATCTATATCGGACATGAAATCCGAGTCTGTGTATCCCTGGACTTGGAGTTCTCCGTTACCAAAGACCAACATCATATCCTTAGTTCTTCTCAAGTACTTAAGGATACATTTCATAGAAGTCCAGTGTTCTTCACCTGGATTTGACTGATATCTGCTTGTGACACTCACAGCATGGGCTATATTAGGTTGTGTACATAGCATGGCATACATGAGGCTCCCTATTGCAGAAGCATAAGGGATCTTGCTCATGCGTTCTATTTCCTCAGGTGTGCTAGGGCACATCTTCTTGGAAAGATGAATACCATGTCTGAAGGGTATTAATCCCCTCTTAGAGTTTTCCATACTAAACCTCTTTAGTACTTTCTTTATGTACATCTTCTGTGAAAGTCCTAGCATCCTATTCGGTCTATCCCTATAGACCTTAATTTCTAGAATAAAGGATGCTTCACCTAGGTCTTTCATGGAGAATTCCTTGGACAACCATAATTTGACTGTTGTCATAATGGGAATATCATTCCCAATAAGGAGGATGTCATCCACGTACAATACGAGGAAGACAACAGCGCTCCCACTGACCTTTTTGAAGACACACGGTTCCTCTTCATTTTTGATGAAACCAAATTTTTTGATCACATCATTGAAATGAGTGTTCCAGCTCTGAGATGCTTGCTTAAGTCCATATATGGACCTTTGCAGCTTGCAAACCTTGTGATCAGTATCACTGGATGTGAAACCTAGCAGCTGTTCCATATAGATATCTTCCTCAAGATATTCGTTCAAGAATGCCATTTTCACGTCCATTTGCCATATTTCATAATCGAAATAGGCTGCAATGGCAAGCAATGTGCGGATGGATTTTAGCATAGCCACTGGGGAAAAGGTATCCTGATAGTCAATGCCTTCGCATTGACTATAACCTTTTGCCACTAGTCTAGCCTTGAATGTCTCCACATTTCCATCTGCACCAATTTTTCTCTTGAAGATCCATTTACACCCAATAGGTACTATATCTTCTGGTGGATCTACCAAGGTCCAGACTTGGTTTGAGTGCATCGAGTCAATTTCTGACTGCATTGCCTCTAGCCATTTCTCGGAGTCGATATCTGATATCGCCTCGTTGTAGGTTTTGGGATCATCACCATGAGCACCATTACCTATGAGGAACATTTTCTCTACTTCCTCTGAAATAATACCTAAGTATCTTTCAGGGGGATGGAAAACTCTTTCCGATCTACGAGGTGGAGGAGGTAGTGTTCTTATTGGCTCAACCTGATTTGGTTTTAATTGGTCCTTAGCTCATTGTACTTGTGAGAGTTTCTCGTCAAGCTTAATCTGCTTTCTAATGTCGCTATCTTGAATAAACTATTTTTTAAGAAAGATGGCATGTCGACTCACAATCACATTGTGGTCTTCTAGAATGTAGAAATAATATCCTAGTGACTCTTTAGGGTATCCTATGAATCGAGCTCTAAAGGACCTAAACTCTAACTTGTCCGCTTATTGTCTTTTGACATGAGCCGGACAATCCCAAATTCTGCGATGACTCAGACTTGATTTCTTACCATGCCATATCACATACGGTGTGGTAGGAACGATCTTAGAGGGAACCCTATTCAGTAGATAAATTAAAGTTAACAATGAATGTCCTCAAAGAGAATCAGGGAGGTTCATGAAGCTCATCATGGATCGGACCATATCCAATAGACTCTGATTTCTCCATTTCGAAATCTCATTGAGTTGAGGTGTTTCTAATGGAGTTCATTGAGAGACTATGCCATTATCCTTGAGATAGTCTAGGAATTCCCGACTAAGGTATTCACCTCCTCGATCTGATCGAAGAACCTTAATGGGTTTTCCAGTTTGTTTTTCTACTTCATGTCTGAATTCTTTGAACTTTTCAAAAGCTTCAGACTTGTGTCTCATAAGATACACATACCCGTACCTAGATAAATCATCGATAAAGGTAATGAGTAGACAAAATTGCCTCTAGCCAGTACATCAAATGGGCCGCACACATCTATATGTACTAGGGCAAGGAGATCTATGGCCCTCTCCCCATGTCCAACAAAAGGAGTTTAGTCATTTTGCCTTGAAGACAAGATTCACAAGTTGGATATGACTCGGAAGTCAATGGACTCAATAGCCTATTTTTCTTCAATTTGTTGATCCTATCTTCTGCTATATGACCTAATCTTAGGTGCCATAGATATCTATCATTTGGACTATCCCTAGGTCGTTTGGCATTCACGTTTTACTCGATAGTTAGAATAGGTACATCAATATGTAGCTGATAAAGACCATTAATAAGGAAACCATTTGCAATTTTATTTTTTTCATAAAGAATGTTACAATGGTCCTTAAAGAAGGTAATCATATAGCCTTCTTGTGCTAAGCATGAAACAGAAATCAAATTCCTGCTAGCTATAGGCACATAATAATAGTCTTTCAAAATTAAGTCTAAACCAGATGGTAATCAAAGAGGGTATGTTTCCACCGCCACTGTAGCAACTCTTGCTTCATTACCGATGCGTAGAATCATGTCTCCATCCCTCAACCTCCTGCTATCCTCAAGATCCTTCATGGTAGTGCACAGATGAGCACTAGAACCAGAGTCAAGCACCTAATTGGATGCAGAAAAAATCGTAAGGTTAGACTCATTAACAAGCATACCTCCAAAAGGACCTTCCTTCTTGTTCTTCAGGGTGGCCAGATAAGTAGGGCAGTTCTGCTTCTAGTGGTCGTCGCTGTTGCAATAGAAACACTTTCCTTTTGTAGCGGCTTTCACCTTCAGCTCTGCCTTCTTCTTATTTGCTCCTTCCACCTTCTGCTTTTTTACAGACTTTTTTTTCTTTCCATAAGACTTTTTTTTGGAAGAAGTCTGTTCCATAGCAAGAACTGAGCCTTTAGAATCTTTCATAGAAAGCTCAACGGTGACCAGGATATTCATTAATTCGGCCAAGGAATTTTGAAGTTTATGCATATGGTAATTCATGATGAATTGCCCATATGCATCAGTCTAAGATTGTAGAATAATATCGTTCTGCAGATCCAAGTCTAACTTCACACTGAGCTTCTCAAGCTCTCCATGTCCTTGATCATCATCAGACAGTGATCTTGGACTGATTGCCCATATGCATCTTAGCCTTAAAAAATTATTTCGTGACTTGATACTTGGCTGTGCGACTCTGTTCACTAAACATCTCCTGCAGGTGAGCCAACATTTGGTAAGCAATCCCAATATCTTCATGTTGGTACTGGAGCTCATCAGACATCGAGCCCAACATGTAATATCTGCCCTTATTATCTTCGTCTATCCATTTTTTCCAGAGATGCTCTCTGTTCAGTGGATGGACGAGCTGGTAAGGTGGGAGGGTCCTGGTCCAAAACATGGGTTAACTTCTTGGAATCCAAAATTATTTTGTAGTTTCTGAGCCAATCTTTATAATTGGGTTCGGTCAATCTGTGTGTGTTTAGGATACGTGCCAATGGGTTGGACGCAAATATTTTTCTGTAGAGAGTCAAAGATTCTAGTTAGATACTGTAATTATGACTTGACCAATTTGTTTAGAAATTTTATTTTTAAATAAATTAGCTTTCACTATTTTTTTGGATCCCTACACTCCCTCTGTAGAGATGCAAAAATCTCCATGATTAATGATTTCTAGTGGGTGGTGCAGTCTCACCAACTGACTCATCACCTCACCTAACAGTTATTGATGATGGGTTAGCCAATGAGTGAACAACTCTTGTTCAATGATTTTCTAATCATGGTGCACTCAAACTTGGTCTCTAATTCATGAATCTCACCGTATCTAAAATATTGATCCACTCCTTAGTTAAGTCAGATCCACCATTTGCACAGACTGAATTCCATTGAGTCTCTCATCGTATCCAAAATATTGAGCCCAACTCATCCTCCAGCCAATAGCATCCAATGCCTAATAGACATGGTTGCATCTTTCTGGTGCAACTAAGCCACTGTATCCAGCCGAGAATAATCAACCTCGAGAAGGGCCCGCACATCTACAATGGTGGAAAACCTTAGACTTAATCTTTTTTTAGGGAGAATTGATTTAGGTCTCTTTAAACTAGACTTGTCATAGTCATTTACAATTATGACTAACCTAGTGGCATGGGTTAGCTTGGATTATTGACCACCTCAAATCAGAACTGTATCAATAAATATAGCCAGGTAAGTGAGATCAGTGGAAGGAATATGCCATTAACTCGTACAAGAATGCATTCAGGTCGAGTAGCTTCCAATTAAAAACCAGTCGGTCGTATGTGCCAAACTTACCTTAGACACCAAATTATTGAGTGAGAACCAATTGGGTTAGCCCACAATCCAAACTCTAACCTCTGAGCCTAATTAGGTCTTGCTTGATCATGACTCGATCTTGACCCAGACTTAATCCTATTAGGCTGGTCAATTTAAGCATTGTTGATCCCTTCTAACCAACTCTTGATTTGGTTTGATCAACCACTTAGATCTAATTGAGCTATCAAAGCCCGAACCCAGTATTATGAATATGTTCTAGATCTAAAATTCTTAATTTTAGATCTAACTAATATTTTAATCTTAATTTTTTAATTAAGTAGGGTTCATAAACAAAATATGCATAATAAATCCTTGGGTTTCAAGATCTAGGGTTTTACAGAAAGTAAGTTTTGGGTTTCTGATTAAGGACGAATGCACAGCACCCCTACATGTCATAAGAACACCCCATCGGATGGGAGGAGAGGGCCTTTAAATCCTTCTTCATTCTTATGACCAGACGGCCAAGAGGAACGCCTTAATCAGGAACATGCAATACTACAAAACAGTTTTAGATCTATATCATATATCTCATATACAAATTAGATCTAATCATAGCATATTTTGCATACATCTCATGTATCGAGTCATGCATATTTTTAAATCTAAATTATCTTATAATAATCTAAAAAATTAGATTTAAATTAATCTAATCAAAATAAATTCTAATCTAGATAATTATGTAGAACTATTCTACAACTAGTCTAGACATGCATCAATCATATCTCATATGATGTTTAAAATTAAATAATTTTTATTTTTTAATTTTTTAGATATTATTATAACCATTATAATATCAAAAAATAATAAATAAATAGATTTAAAATATATTTTATTCAAATTAAATTAAAAATATATAAGACTATTCTATAGAACTATTCTATTTTACAACTAGTCATGCATATTTTCTAATTTTAGATCCAAATCATTTAATTTTAATTTTTTTTTTGATTTTAGATCTGATCACATCTCATGTGACATCTGAAATTACTTATTTTCTATTTAGAATAAATTTAAAATCAGATCTAAATACTTTTAGAATCTTGGTTCTGATACCAGTTGAAGAGAAATCCTGATTTTTTGGACCAGGTTCGTTTAGATCTGATCAAATCAAGAGATATATTTTAAAATTTTTTTCATTAATTTGGATTAGATCTGAGATATTTTAGATCTAATTCTTATTTTTTTAATAATTAAAATAAAATTAAATAAATTAAATCAAATTTAATTTACCATGAAGTGGATAATCCTATTACCCGATGATGATCCTATGAGCAACGAAAGGTTTTGGATCTAGCCATGCAAGTGCTTGGCCTCTACCAATATCCACTTAGGCTAGATCTGGAGATTCACTTCTTCTCTATCATGTCTCAAAAAATTAGATCTGGATCTGATCTAGAGGATCTTCAAAACTCCTTTTGAAGATCAGCAGTTGTCCTTTGCAGCAGCGCAGCCTTCTAGCTTTCAGTCGCCTTTCTCTCATCCGGATTGCACCAACCAAGGTTCAAAATACTTTTGGATGTGGAGAGGAGAGAGAGAAGGTGGGTTTGGCATGGAGGAAGAGGAGAGAGGCAGCCTTGGGGCATGGAGAATTGTGATTCCAATCATAATTTGAGTTGGGCGTAGGGTCTTATTTATAGACTAAGCATGATCCAACTCCTCTTCTTCCCAACCAATCACAACCCTTTGTGAAATCAGATCTAAATCTGATTGGTGGGAATAGAGTCCCTCGGATTCCTCCTTAGAGGGTGCCTAAGATCAGTCAAAGTTGGTTCTTAGGAGAACTCTAATCAGAATCCAAAAAGGAGATGGAGTCCCTATCCAATAGGGACTCCTGGGCACCTCCAGCTTGGGCACATGCCAAGGGTGGCATGCACCCTCCTCCTTGCCAGGTTCTGGTAGGAGGACAAGCCCCCACCAGCTCTTAATAGGTGCGTGACATGTGGATAGAAGTCAAAGTGTCAATGGTCAATATTTGACCAGTCAAAGGTCAACTTTTGACCAAAGTCAAAGGACGAGAAATGGTAGGTGACCAAAAATGGCAGGTAATGTCTTATAAAATAAGACAACATTTTTTGACTTAGACAAGTTCCAGTCAGACAAAGTGAAGGCCTCTGAATAAGCACAAACTCCTTTGGCTCAATCAGGACAACTATTTATGATAGTAAAAGAAGACGTTAGGTTCAATCGAGTGCTAGCATGATTTCCTTGAACCTAATTGAATCTCATTCAGATCAATTGAACTAGATCAATTCAATTGATGATCACCAGATTTAAACCCTTGTTTGTGTGATCCAGTTAGATTCAGTTCTGTATGGTAGTGGGATATGTCATGATCTCTATCATCGACATCATCGAAACTCCTTTCGATGGATCAGAACTCTTCTAATTCAAACAGCTAGAATGATTGATCATCTAAATTATTATAATTGCTTCCAAAATCCACCAGTGACACCTAGCAGTATATGGTGGCAACCCATCAGAGCTGAATGTGAACCTCTTGGTGCAGCTACCTATGTGATTAAGTTCTTTTATCTTGAGCCCCAATCAGATTAGGGTTAAGGTGAACTCGTCAAACCCTAGTCCCTGTCATATGATGTAATCATTCGATTCAAGTCCGATGTGAAAAGCTAAATAGAAATTCTTTCTATTATTTCACTCTGTCATGGCCATGGACTTCTGAACTTGATTCTCATGATCATCATAGGGCTGCTCCTCTACCACCGAGGTAGATAAATTCCATCTTGATGCTATCTAGTTCCTACAATGAACATGCTATAGCCAACATACACCTCAGGGTTTCGAATGGCTAAGAGACCAAGTAATGGTGTAGTCAAACTATAACACCCTCAAGGTGAACTATCGATGCATCTCAGATTAAAGAATCAAACACACCACTATAGTATCGAGTCAGTCATTGACGAGAAGGTAGACTCCCTAATGACTACTCGAGGTGGTCACGCTCAGTGCCCTCATTCTCTAACGAGTACCTATACTCTTGCTCCGGTGTCTCCACATCGTAGACTCAAGACTCATCTACTAAAGAGAAGTGATTGAACACCAACCTTCCAGATCAATTACCATCCTCGTGATGATCCTATGGTCGGGAGCATTTTATGAGTTAATAATGATTATTCATGTCTTAAATTTTCAACTCTTGAAAATATAAATTATCATTACCATTAACTCAAAGGATGTATCACAGACACTAAATACACATATGTGATAGAAACTAACCCATTTTATTGATATTAGTCAAAATTATAATTTTGCCCCTAGAAGTGTATTACAAGTGTCAGCCAACTTTGGCTTCTAGGGCACATATATCTAACATATATATCCTGATACAATATTGCTATCATCATGATCAGACTAAAAATTGAAGTCTGTGAACCCTATAAGTTTCAAGTCTGATTTACCATATACAAGCCACTGGTCCTTAGTATTTCTTAAATACTTTAGGATGGTTTTAACAACCTTCCAATGGTTCTTCCCTGGATCAGATTGGTATCTACTCACTAACCCTAGTGTGTATGCCACATCTGATCGTATACATGTCATGGCGTACATGATAGAATCTACTGTCAAAGCATATGGTATTCTACTCATACGCTCTCTTTGTAGAGGTATTGTCGGACAATCCCTCTTTGAAAAAAATTCCATGGCCTATCGGTAGATAGCCTTTCTTAGAATTCTCCATGCTAAACCATTTCAGCACGTTATCAATGATGTAGATTGGGACAATCCATATAATCTTTTAGATCTATCTCTATAGATCTTCATCCCTAGGATGTAGAAATCTTTTTCCAAATCTTTCATGGAGAACTATGATGACAGCCAGATCTTTATTCTTATAATGTAGGGACATCATTTTCGATTAAGAGAATATCATCCACATACAATACTAAAAAAATAATTACTGGACTATTAGCCCACTTGTATATGCAGGACTCCTCTTTGTTCTTAATGAAGCTATAAGTTTTGATTATTTTATCAAATCGTATATTCTAGCTCCTAGATGCCTGCTTCAGTCCGTAAATGGACCTCTGAAGCCTACACACCTTAAACTCATCTATGGACGTGAATCCTTCAGACTATATCATATACACCTCTTCATCCAACTCTCCATTCAAGAAACCTATTTTCACATCCATCTGCCAAATTTTATTGTCCAGATGGACAGCTATGGCAAGCATAATCTGAGTGGATTTGAGCATTGCCATAGGAGAGAACATCTCATCATAGTCAACATCATAATGTTGATGATACCCCTTGCTAATCAGATGGACTTTATAGGTCTTCACCTTTCCATCTACACCTCTTTTTCTTTGAAGACCCACTTACACCCTATATATTTAACCCCTTTGGATGGGTCAACTAATGTCCATACATCATTAATCTTCATGAACTCTATTTCAAATTTTATGGCCTCAAGTCATTTCTTAGAGTCTGATCTCTACATAGCATCCATGTATGTAATTAGATCCTCATCATTCTCATTGTGAGGATTGATGGTGCTCCCAAGTCTTAGGAGGCCACGGGAGGAGCCAAGGTGTTGGCTTCGAGGATTTTAGGGATTTGGTTGGTGCTTTGAAGACCTGGGATTCAAGATGGAGCAAGAAAGCAATGCCAAAAAATCAAGACTGCAGAAAAGGATCATTTCTGCAAGTTAGCTGGCTTAGTCTAAAATTGGATCGGCTAAGTCTTAGAGGATAGGCCAAACAGAGAGGAGCACATTCGGGACTGCAACATGGCATGCAACTGGGTTGACTCAGTCTAAAATTGAGCCGACCTAGTCTTAGGTTAGCCGACTCAGTACTGAGACTGAGTCGACTCAGTCTGCGGGTAGAGCTACGCAAGGATCTATTTGGGGCTAGGATAGGGACTTTTCCTAGGGGTCTTAAAGCCTGATTTAAGAGGTCTTAAGAGGGCTAACTCATATATAGGTCAGGCTTAGATCCAGAGGATGAGAGCATGGGTGACATGGGTGTATATGAGCTCGATGAGTGCTTTCATGTATTAGGTTAGCCAGGAGAGTTTTTGGTCGGGCCTAATAGCTACGTATAAATACATAGATTGTATTAGAGTTTTAAAGAGGTGAAAGCAATACAGATCTTTTCTCCCTTCAACCTCTCTTCTCTCTTCTCTCTAGAGTAGTTGCCCTAGGTTCTTGAAGAAGCCCTAGAGAGAGGGGGCGCCTCCCTCAAGCCCAAGGAGGGAGGTGCCCTAGTATAGATCTAGGTGATGGATCTATGATATGCTACCATAAAGAATATCAAAGGTCTCCTATGGTCCATGCTAAAGATTAGGGGCTTCCATAATATGGCATCAGAGTTGGTGATGCTAAGATGATGCACCAACAACTAGTATCAGAGTGATACTGGATTCCTAATAATTGGTATCAGAGCCTGATGGTGCGTGGAAATGAAAGAAAAGTCATACAAGATGAAATCAAAAATTTGCACGAGTATTCCATGGTATGTCTTAGATCTACCTTTGTTATTGCTATGGTTTGGTCAACCGGGAGCAGTGGGTTGAAGGTGGAGGTTGAGAGGATTAATAAGAAGGATTTTTCTCAGGGTGGAAGGTTTGGATGCATGATTTGCTGATCGATCTTGGTGGAAAAATCGAGGTGTATGATGATAGACAAGGCAGGGAGCACTAGAGTGCTATAGTAGCGCTTTCCAAGAGATGCAGGGCCGAGAGAGGCTCGATGATGCATCAGTCGAGGAAGGTATCTCAGCAAAGAGCGTCAGGATTCTTTAGAAAGATGGGTAGTGTGGGACTATTGAAGAGAGGTTTTCCAAGAGGTAATGATCGAAGGAAAGCTGAAGAAGTAACTATACATCCTTCGATTGAAGGAAGATGAAAAAGTAGTCGAAGATGTATTCAACAGTTCGACCAGAGCATGGATTTATGGAGCCTTAGAGATGATGGAGATGGATGATCCATGGAGTTCCAGTAGGTTAGGACTGGACGACTATAGAGTGGCATAGAGATGAGTTAGGAAGCGCTGGAGTGCTGTAGGAGTGCTACCCTAGAGGCATAGGAGATGAGAGAGGCTTGATGGTGCAGCAGTCGAGGAAGGTATCTCAGTAGAGAGTGTCAAGGGCATCTCAGTTAGATCGGAAGTAGGTCTCAGGGAGCACCAGGAGGTCTCAAGCAGTCGGAATGTCCTAGATCGGGTTTCTTCTATAGGGGCACCAGGGAGAGTCATAGTTCAGTGGAGGATGGTTTGTGCACAGTAAGAGATAATCCGGATACCTATGAAGAGGTAGTGTCGAGATGAATCAGGAAGCACTGGAGTGCTGCAGGAGCGCTACCCTAAAGGCACAGGGGCTGAGAGAGGCTCGATGGTGCAGCAGTCGAGGGAGGTATCTCAGCAGAGAGTATCGGAAGCATCTTAGAGAGATTGGGAGTAGGTCTCAGAAAGAGTCATGGAGTCTTGAGAGCCTCAGGATGAGGTAGGTGGGTCTAAGCCCAGGACAGGTTTGAGCTATAGTTCCTCCGGCCATAATTGAAGCAATAGTTGGTGTAGGGGTAGAAGAGGAGAAGGCTAGGGTGGAATTTCCTAGGGTTCAGTCATTGGATTCAGAAGAGGTGGATGAACTCTTGAGTTTTAGAGGTGCCCACGGGTTATGGAGGTATCTGAGATAGCTTCAAAGAGGGTCGTAGAGAGCAGAGGATTCGAAGGGGCAGCGATGGTGTTCAAGATGCAGCGATAGGCTCAGCAGTGCAATGTTGAGTGGTTGGCCTCGAGGGACTCGATGATAGAGTCGACTTCTATAGCATCAGACTTCGGATATAGGTGGAGCTCCATAGTGGTGGCTTCACAAGTAGAGAGAAAATTTGGCATGAGTTTAGAGCTAAGGGTCAGTGCAGGTGATGCACAGTTCCTGATGGAGTGGCATATATAGGTGGACAAGCATAGCTCTGAGGAGATCGTGTCAGGTGGTACAACATGTGCTAGTGCAGAAATGCTGTAGGTTCTCCAGAAAAGTCTAGAGAAAGTGATGCGGCTACTAAGCAGAAGGGATCCTATAATTTTTGGGTGGTGCCAAGAAGCAAGCACAGGTCTTCAACGATAGAGGTGGTCATCCCAAAGGCCTCAAAGGTACACAACAACTGAAGAGAATTGGTGGAGACGATGTTTGCATAGGTGCTGTCAGGGTGCGCATCTATAGCAAGATCGTGCAAGAGTGTATTGCCGAGGGTTTTGCTAAGGCTTGGGGCACCAAGGTGGAGATTGTGAGGATTGATAGTGGTTCTAAGTCTTAGGAGGCCACGGAAGGAGCCAGGATGTTGGCTCCAAGAATTCTAGGGCCTTGATTGGTGCTTCGGAGATCTGGAATTCAAGGTAGACAAAGAAATCAAAGCTAGAAAATCAAGACTGCAGAAAAGGATCATTTCTGTAGGTTAGCTGGCTCAGTCTGAAACTGGATCGACTAAGTCTCAGAGGATAGGCCAAATAGAGGAGCACATTTAGGACTCCAGCATGGCATGCAACTAGGTCGGCTTAATAGCATGGCATGCAACTGGGTCGGCTCAGTTTTAGAAACTTATCCTAAGGGTCTTAAGGCTTGATTTGAGAGGTCTTAAGAGGGCTAACTCATGTATGGGTCGAGCTTAGATCCAGAGGATGAGAGCATGGGAGACATGGGTGTACATAGGCTTGATGAGTGCTTGCATGTATTGGGTTAGCTAGGGGAGCTTTTGGTCGGACCTAATGGCTATGTATAAATACAAAAGTTGTATTAGGGTTTTAAAGAGGTGAAAATAATACAGATCTTTTCTCCCTTCAACCTCTCTTCTCTCTTCTCTCTAGAGTAGTTGCCCTAGGTTCCTGAAGAAGTCCTAGAGCGAGGAGGTGCCTCCCTCAAGCCTGAGGAGGGAGGTGCCCCAGCATAGATCTAGGTGATGGATCTATGATATGCTATCGTAGAGAACATTAAAGGTCTCCTGTGGTCAACGCTAAAGATTATGGGCTTCTGCAATATGGCATTAGAGCTAGGTGATGCCAAGATGATGCGCTAACAATTATTATCAGAGTGATACTAGGATCCAACACTCATCGAGTTCGATGGAATCCCCATCCCGAATCAAAAAATCGTAGTATCTATTCGATTGATGTGGTACTCACCAGATTGCCTTAAGGGTGCATCTACAATGGGCTCTGGGTCTAATCTAATCAGATCCAGCTCAGGTTCAACAACTTGTGTCTGTTCTTCCACCTATCGAACATCATCAAGTTTGACCTTAGAGGCATTAGTTCCTTCATCAAGAAACTTCTTTTTCAAAAAGACTGTCTTAAGGCTGACAAACACTTTTTGCTCATTAGTAAGGTAGAAGTAATACCCTTTGGTTTCTTTTGGGTGACCTATAAAACTACACTTATTAGACCTAGGTCTAAACTTGTCTATCATTAAATGTTTGACATAAGCCGGACACCCCCAAATCCTAAGGGGTGAGAGCACTGGCTTACTCCCTGTCCATATCTCATATGGTATTTTATTAACAGATTTACTTGAAACCCTATTTAGAATGCAACAAGCTGACCCAAGCGCATATCCCCATAAGAAGATCGACAAATCAGCAAACCCCATTATAGATCAAACCATGTCCAATAGGATTTGATTCCTCCTTTTAGACACACCATTAGGTTGTCGTGTTTTAGGGGGGATCCATTAAGAGAGAATCCTATTCTCTCCTAGATATATCAGAAACTCATTGCAAAAGGTACTCACCCCCTCGATCAGATCAAAGAGTTTTAATACTCTTTTCAATTTACTTTTTCACCTCATTTCAAAATAGTTTGAACATTTCAAGTGACTCTGACTTATGTTTCATTAAATAGACGTAACCATATCTCGATAGGTCATCTATGAAGATTATGATGTAGAAGTATCCACCTCTGGCACTTAAGCTCATGGGTCCACATACATCTGAATGTACTAGACTCAGGAGTTCAGTGGCTCATTCATCTTTTTCAGTAAAAGGTGACTTGGTCATCTTACCAAGAAGATAGAACTCACAAGTCGGAAGTGATTCACAATTACTAACCTCAAGAATTTCTTCTTGAGCTAACCTATTTATTCTATTTTTATTAATATGACCCAGCCTATAGTGCCAAAGGTAGACTTCGAATACATCACTAATTCTAGGACATTTATGGAAGAATTGAACCATGTTAACAAGCATAGTTAATAAATAAATATCATTATTCAATCATCTAATAAAATTATAACACCATTCAAAATGATATTATAAAAATTTTTTTATTGATATTTCATAACCATTCATGTCCAAAAGGCCTATAAAAATGAAATTCAATAAGAAAGTTGGATAAAAGTGACATTCATTAAGAATAACTTTATTTGAATTGATTACAAGGTTCATGATTCCCAAAGCTAGAATTGGAACTTGTCTTCCATCTCCAACGTTCAGAAAGCTCTCGCCTTGCTCAAATCTCCTACTGACCTGCAAGCCCTGTATAGAATTATAAATATGATAAAAACTTTCAGTATCTAATACATAGGTAGTAGAATCAAATAAAAAATATATATAAGATATTATCATATAATTATCTTGCCCAGCAATAACTTGCTTCCTCCTCGACTTGTTTGGGTCCAGGGAGGTAATGTACAGAGGACAGTTCCTCTTCTAGTGTTCCTATTTCTTACAGAAGAAGCACTCCGCCTGGCTTTGGTCGGGCTTGCACTTCTTGGTCTGACCCTGTACAATCATCTCAGCATTTGGCTGCACCTTCTTATTCTTCTTCTTCTTGTTCTTTCTCCCTTTGTTAAAGGGTCGACAACCAAAAAAAGATCCTCCCACTATATTCACCATCTCCTTATGGAGTTGGTGATCCTTCTCAAAGTTCTGCAGCAACCCCAACAAGCTGTGGTAGTTGACTGTGGGCTTTGTCATTCTGAAATAAGTCAGAAAAAGGAGGTAAGACTTGGGCAAGGAATTAAGGATCGCATCCTTACCGAGCTGCTCGTGTAGGAAAAAGCCTAGCTTGCTAAGGTGCTCAGTCATCTTGATCATATGCAGTACATAATGGATGACTGAGACTCCATCCCTCATCTAAGCACTGAAAATGGCGTAACTTATTTTGTGCCTTTCAACATCGTCAGGCATGCCAAAAGATTCAATCAACATTTGAAGCATTTTCTATGGCTGGGCATTTTCGAATCTATGGCTAAACTCATCATTCATTGCTGCCAGCATTATGCACCAAATGATGGTGCGATCGTTGAGCCATTTTTTATAAGTATCTCATACCACTCCTCTAGCATTTGGAGCTGGCTCCTTAGGTGCTGGATCCATTACTATATAAAAAATTCGTTCATGCTCTAGGATGATTTTCAACTTATGATACTAGCTATCGAAGTTGGGTCCTATTAATTTGTCATTATCTAACATTGATCAGAGCGACAGGTTAATGGCCATTTCTACACAAAAAGAAAAATCAAACCTAGTTAGTATATGAATCAATTATCCTAAAGATTTGGACTTTAGTCTAAAGGTCCTCCCACTATTTTATACTAATTGGTAGCCTTTACCTCCAATTCAAGAAATTACTTTAATTCCTTAGTGGGTACTAGAATCCATATAGACTACACACGAGTCCAACTTTGGTTGGTCAATCCATATGCATCTATGGATAGATTCAAAATCAATTATTTCTCTAAATAACTTCTAGTAATATTGATTTTGCCCCGAAGACCTAATCAGTAGGCTTTGGCCTCCATTGAAAAGATTCGATTAGATCCAACCATTAACATGACCACATTTGATCTTATCTAACTAATAAATGATCAGGCCCAACTCTGGTCGGCCAACTTAACCACCATCAGAAAGACTTAACCAAATTATCATTTTATGAATGATAATTTTATTAGTCAATAATCACTAGGCCTTTGGGCCTCCAATGATCATTATACTAATGAACCCATTATCACTCAACTTAATGAAAGGCTATGATTTAGTTATCTATATAACTATTTTATTTTTAAGAATCTAATAATTTTATAGAATTTAATTAATATATTTTAAAAAGAGAAAAAAATTCAGTGAGCCAATTTTGATTCTTCCGCTGACTTCACAAAGTCAGATAAAAAAGGATCTAATCTAGGCTAGCATTAGGAGTACCTAAATCAGTCAGACTGATTTACCTAATTGACATGAGTGAGCCTAAATCATCAAGTGATCTAATCAAAATCTAATTCACCAGGATGGTCAGGTAAGTGAGATCAGGAGAAGGGATATGTCATTAACTTATCAAGATCGAATCAATGCGAGTAGCTCCTAATTAAAAATCATTGATCAAAGTGCCAAACTTACCTTACACACCATCCGATTTATTAGTTTTAATTTGACCAACCTAGTAATTTCAGATTCGACCGTGTAGCTATGAATCAAGTCCATTTGGTCCTTGTTAAAGGCATGGACTTGACCAACTACAACTATTGTAATTAAGTCTATAGAGTCCTTCAATCTAAATTAATATTTAATTAGATTTGATCAATTACTCTAAATTAGTCCATTCTTTAACTAACCTTAGGTCTAATCCAATTTATGGACCTAATTCATCTAACCCAATAACCCACAAGTTTATGATTAATGACTTAGGATTTTAATTCACAATTCTAGATACTAAATCATTTTACTTAATTTTAATTAAGTTTATGGGCTGAGGGTTAGGGTTCGGCACTTCGAAAATATTTTTCAAATTTTGAAAAGTTCTTTACAACTTGGCATTATTCACTAATTAAGTCGACTCACTTAAAAATTGAATCAGCTCAATTCACAAACAACACTAGTTGTAAGGTTTAATCTGAAACTATGTACACTACATAATACTAAACATGAATCAAACTTTAGATCATATCTAAATATGTATTCATAATCAAAAATTAGATTAAAATCTAATTTATCATATCATAAAAATTAGATCTAATCTAAAAATTTTATGATCAACTATAAGATCAAGCACGTACAATGATAATCTTTGCACTATAGGGGGTAAACCCTACAGCAGGACAATCTACAGTCCTTGTGATCTTTATTTTAATTTTTAGATCTAATTAATCAAATTATTAGATTAATATTTAGATCAATTTAAATTATCAATCTAAACATACAAGCATATCATGTTTAGCGAACCCTCACTTTGATACCATTTGAAGAAAATAGTACAAAATTTGCAGTGCTACTTTTAAAAAATTTTTTGAAAATAAAAAAAATATAGTAAAAAAAATAATTAATCTAATTAATTATCTATTGATCATATCAAAATATTAAATCCTACATTAAGGATCTAAGCATAATATGCATGCATTCATATAGATCTGAAAAAATAAAACTATGCAGCAAACTATTTACTACATCTATGTGTTCAGAACTAAATACCTTTTCATGGGTAGTCGATCACCGTCGTCTGATCTTCATTCAGGAGGTCTGGTCATGATGCATCCACATAGATATCTGACCTCCACAAATCATCCATATGAGCCTCTTGGTCCTGATCGACTCTCCACGAGTGCTAGCTCGACATCAGAATCTTTTAGGGGCTGTTTTGATCGAACAGCTTCGATCTTCATCTATAGGCTTCACAAATGCTCTAGATTGCTGATAGATGTAGTAGAGAAGTAGAGGAGGTTCTCTCTAAAATTTTGTGGGCTTACGACGCTTGTAGCTCATGCAATGGCTTCTCGAAACCTAGGTTGAATACCTAGGACTGCACTCATCCTAAAAACCTTGTGCCCCTTCTCTCTTGGTTTTCTCTCTCTCGGAGATGATTGAAGCCTCTTCCCATGCACCAAATGAATCTCACGGAAGTCCTCTCTTCAGAATAGGTGGTAGCACATGTCCCAAAAAACTTTCCTTTTAATATTTTCACAAAGAACAACTTCTATGCGTGTGGAGAACCAAAAACTAGTTTGAATTCAAAATTCTTTTTAATTCAAACTTCATCCAAACCAATTCAAACTAATTTGGGACATGTGAAGGATTTGTGCTCCCACTCTTCAGCAAGGAAAAGTCCATGTGAAACCCCTTTCACATGGAGATAATTGGCGCACAAGAGAAGGGTGGCACAAGCGATAAGATATGGTTGTTGTTAACTCAAATTCAAACTCATTTTGAATTTGAATGTCAACTAACCATAACTTATCCATTGAGGACGTGGAAGATCAGGGCGTGAGGTGTTATGTGCATGGGAGAAAAGTCATCAGAGAATAAAAATCAAATTCTAAGTGGGCGTGGGACATAGGTGGCACATAGGAAAAGAAGACTAGTCAAACTAGTCTTTGAAATTCAAATTTCATCCAACTGAACCAACCCAATAAAAATTGGTTAGGCCTAATTAGAATAAATTAAATCCAACCTATTTAGGATTAATTAGGTTATATTAAATTTTAATAAAATTAAAAATTGATCAAGTCCAACCTCTGATCAAATCAGGGTTCGAACCTCCTTAGCGATTAGGTCAACTTGTGACCTAATCGGGTTAAACCCAATTGAAACCAATTCAATTGGACTTGAATCAAAAATCATAACTCAATCAAATTGAGTTAAAATTACTAATTGAATCTCTCATAATCTCAAAGTCCAAATCCGGTAGGTCATCGAGCAATAGAGTTCATCGATATGAAACCCTAATCGAAGAGTCCCAATCCAGTGGGACTCTTGACCCCGGTGTCTGAAATAAATGGAACTTATGATCACAGAGTCCATACTCTTGATCAGAGAGTTTCAGATAAGTAGGACTCAGTGTCCTAATGCTATAGGATATTTAGTTGAAGAGTTCCTATCTAGTGGGACTCTTGACCACAGCCAATAGATCAAGTAGAAACCTCTAGTATGTATGACTCTGCAGGTTCGAACTTAAGTCAGTAGCACAGGAACCACTTTCTGTACTAATCAAAGTGACCATCTAGTAATGATACCTGATGTTCGGATAGATCGAATAGTCGCAATCGCAACAATCAGAACCTACGTGAATATGATTATCGTATAATTCATCCCTATAACCTTTGTGTAATAGATGACTTAGGGTTAGACTGTCAACCCTAGAAAATACATCCATATCATATCTCAAAGCAATTAGTTTCATGACTCCTCACTAAGACTACCCTGGTCAAGACTATGCTAAATTGAAATACAATTGAACATGGCTCCTGAAATCAGGAGTGGTCAATCTTATCATGATACATGCACTGACTCCTCACGTATTTGATTGTGCCCAGAAACCTTCCATCATTGAATTAAAAATTTGGGTAGTCTGACACCAAAGCATAGTTGATAGGGATGCGATGTTGTCATTAAGATACCATGTTTATTAGTTTAATCTGACTTCTTAAAATAATTAAGAAAATATAGATAGCAGTGAGTCGGGTCGAATCCATAGAAAAGATAGTATTTTTAGATTTGAAATCTTTGATTTTTGAAAAAAAAAAGAAAAGAAAAGAGTTTTGAAATTAAAAGTAAAGTCAGAAAGCAAAAATTAAAGGATGCAAAAATTTAAACTTGGTACTAAGATCTACTAATTAGATCTTAGCATCTACTTGTAGTAAAATAAAGAATAATAATTAAAGTATAAAAATTAAATTATAATAAAAAATTAAAAATTAAAATTAAAGTATAAAAATAAAATTTATATTAATTAAAATTTTAAAATTTAAATACATAAAATTTAAAAAAAAATAAAATAAAATAGCCTGATCTCTAATCTTGGATCGGCATTGGGTAGAAAGATGGTGTAGAAGTCCAGCTCTTTCCTTCTCGACATCCCGTTGCTTCGAAGCAGCTATTAACCCATAGCCTTGAGCTCCTCCCTGTACCAAAGCTTCACCTTGAATCGAAGATGTATTGATTTCTAAAGGCCTGGGGTCCTTTTTATAGAGCTAGGAGGGCTGGAGAGTTTTCTTCTAGGCATAATGTGGGACTAAGGAGCTCTTTTGATCATCAAAATATGAAGAAATCTAAGTAAAAATTAGAATTAAAAGGAGTCCTTAGATTGAATTCTTGCTTACTTCTGGATGAAATCTTGGCCATTCATATAGAAATCCAACGGATCAAAAATCATCAAAATCGGATGTGTATCAGCCCAGATCAGGTCGGATTAAATTCTAGCCATTCGATCGTGCGTTGATCAGGAAAAAATCTGGCCACTGATCGCATGTCGGGAGTCTTGATCACCGTTGGAAGCATTCTGGACCATTGGATCATCCTCTGGATCAAGCGCTGCCATTTTTTGGCCATGGCAATCTATGTAAAGTCTGATGGAATTCGAATCAAATTCGAAAAATAACCACATCGCCGTTTGATCTTGACCGCAAGCTACTGCAGCCATCCGATCATGCACAATTACTGTTTCCATGGACCGCGTGGACTGATTGAACCATACACCATAACCAATCAGTGCTCGCTGCTTTGATGTGAAAATTACCTTTTTATCCTATAGACCATGATAGATTTTCTGTGAACCCTTTAAGGGTCTAGGTCCACCACGTGTCGCACCATGAGATTCACCGGATTTTTGCTGAGCTGGCGGTCCACGCCTAGATTGTGGAATCCAACTGACGGCTTCCGCTGCTGAGTCGGCTTGGCTTGACATATTTGGATGTGCCAACTTCATCAGCTTGGCTTGGCTTGGTGGCTTGGCTTGCAGGAGCCGGCTGAGCCATTTTTTTTTTCTTATTTAATTTTTTTTATCTTTAGAAAATTTAATATCTTCTCTTGTTTTAGCTCTATTTTGCTTGAAACTTATTTCATGTTGTGATCAAAAAAATGAAGCTCTTTCTATTGATTATAAAATTTTATTTAATTTTACTATTTTTATTATTTTTTAATTAATTTTTTAATTAATAAAAATATTAAATTTCTCAAAAATATGTATCAATTAATTAATAATTCTTAAAAATTAATATAAATTAATTAATAAATTAATATTTTATTGATGAATTTATGGTATGCTTATCACACCCCCAACTTAAGCTTTGCTCGTCCTCGAGTAAAGAAAAAATTTAGTTTTAAATACCTTTTAACTTTAGCAGTTTCGAATTTTACCTAAGCAGTTTTCAAAATGGTCATTGATATTCAGTAGAGCTTAAGTGAGACATATCATTGGGGTATTAATACTTATCAATAAAAAAATTAAGTAAAGAACATTAAATTTTTCTAGAACTTTTTCTAAATTATCCATCTTTATCTCTGATTTGTCTAAATTTTCATATAGGCAAGTGTATTGCTACTTTCGCCCTTCATTTATTAGTTTTTATTTTTACATTGCCCACTTTTTGATGCGAATATCATTGCTTATTACTTACTTAGGCAACGAAACCTAGTTACTCGATGGAAAACTTTTTTTTTTTTTTATAATGTTGTACCACTACTGAGTGTCGTAACTCCTTAAGCTTTCTATTTGATCCATATAGCGAGTCTTGGGCCAATGACTCCCAAATCAGTTGGCTTTAGGGTACTAGATATAGAATACCCCTCGGGCTTACTAGCTCGAATCAAATAGGCTATGAGTTAAGACTAGCTTTACAATGAACTTTTTTATCCTTCCCACCTTTTGATGCGAAACTCAATGCTTGCTTAGGCAAAGAGGCCCGATTACTCAGTGAGAAGTACTTAGAAACTATTTTATTAAAATAAATTTTTTATATGAAGAAATGTATAGTTACCCTACACAAGCCTATAAAAAGTAAATTTTTCTTTGATGCTAGTAGAAAAAATTAGAAATGCTCCAAGAAAAAACTTTTAATGTTCTAGACTTAACTCTTTATTAAATTTTCTTAATACTTGATTCCTCAATATCTCATAGATTCTCTGATTTGTGCATCAATTTTTTTTAAAAATGCTTAGTTTAATTCGATTCTTAAGCATAATCAGATGTCTAAATACTAAATACTAATTTTTTTGAGAACTTAAAATTTTTAAAATTTTTATTTTTCTTCCCTCCCAACTTAATCGACATTGTCCTCGATAAAAAAGAAAAAATAAAGGATGTAATAAAGAATATGAAAGAATACGACTCAGTATATTTTTGGTTCAGTATATGCCTTTGAAAGTTTAAGCTCTCCCTCCAACTTATTCAAATTATCCTAAAAAAGATCAAATAAAAAGATAAATTAAACTAAAAAAAACTAAATATTGGGTTGCCTCCCAACAAGTGCTAAGTTTATCATCTTCAGCCAGACACGATGTAGTTTGACTATCCTGTGTCAAATATTGGATTGACAAATTCCAATGGTTTTGGATTGCCAATCTCAAAAAGTTAATTTATAATCCCATTATTGATATAATCATTATTAATTTTGGGGACATAATTTATGGTTCCATTCTCAGACCCATGTTTATTAAGAATTTCTCCTATTTGTTCTTCTAAAAAACTCATGAATGGAGTTTTTGTATTAGGAGTTAAGTTTGATTCAATGGGTGCTGGAATGGTGACAAAAGGCGGTTTTAATTCTAGAGGTAAATTAACGTGATCTTGCTTAAATAACTTCATTGACATTTCATTACATACCTCTTTATTAGGATTCAGGTCTGATGCAACAATTACAGGCAAGGTTTCCTATGGACCTAAATACTCAGGGAGGGGTTTCAACTCTACTTTGGGTGCCTCTTCTTTTGATGATTCAAGTGATGGTTTAGTCATTTCTATGAATGGTTCAGTGGGAGGCTCAATAGACTCAGCACTCAAGTCTTCTCTGGTGTCAGGTGTATTTACCTTATTGTCCACTTATTTTTTTTATCTCAAGGAATGAATAACATTAACTTGATTAACCTGGTTTCCTTGGGATGGTCTACCATTTTGATTCCTTGGGTTAGGCTCAGGTTGGCTATGTACCCTACCTAATTCACGTTCACTTATGGTAGATGCTAGCTGACTTACTTACATTTCCAAGTGGGCTATCGCTTGAGAATTTGAATTCAGAATTTGACTCATGGTTTGCATGAAATTGCTTAAGGTGGTATTGGTGCTAGCATTAGATTTGACTAGGACTTCCAGACTTTTCTCTAAAGAATTAAGATTATTTTCATTAATATTGAAGTCTAGTGGTGGCAGGGTGTTTATCAAAGGATTAGGCCTTGGGTTCTATACATTGAAACTTGGACCGCCTACATTTGGGTTTTGTGATCATGAAAAATTTGGATGATTCCTCCAACCTGGATTATAGGTGGGTGCATAGGAATTGTTCAATGGTCTCTGATATGTGGCATTCACTTGTGCACATCCATTATCTAATTGGTTCGCAATGAGGGGGCATTCCTCAAGGACATGGTCTGGTGCATTGAACATGGGTGCAGACACTTGATTCACACTGGCTAGTCTCTAAAGTTTTAAGGCCTCTAGCCTACGTGTCAAAGTTGTAATTTTGGCTTCTGCAGCTAGGAAGGTTTAAATTTGGTAAATTCTACCTCTTGAAGGTGTGATTTTTTTTGATTGTAAACTTTCTCGATAAGGTCTTCTAAAAATTTTCAGGCATCATTTAGTTTTTTGTACATAAATTATCCCTGGCACATGGACTCTAGCATTGTTCGGAAATTTGAATCTAACCCTTCATAAATTATTTGGCATAGCCTCCAAGTGTCTATTCCATGGTGTGGGCATTAGGTTAAGAGGTTCTTGAATCGATCGAAGTATTTCCAAAATGATTCACTAGCTAGTTGATAGAATTAGTTTATTTCATTTCTAATTCTAGCTGTTTTATGATGAGGAAAATATTTTTTTAAGAATATTCTCATAAAGTCCTCCCACATTGTGATAGATTGATTTGGAAGACTATAAAGCCACCTTTTGGCATTATCCTTAAGGGCAAAATTGATTAATCTTAGTTTGATTTCGTCCTCTAACAATTGTTGTAGTTTCATGGTTGTACAAACCTCTTCAAATTCCCTAATGAATATATATGCATTCTCTATTCTTGTGAATTTTGAAAGCATGTTAATGATTTGAGGTTTAATTTCAAAGTTTTTTGCTATGGATTGAGGTAACTTGATACAAAAAGGTTGGATGGAACCAACTGGATAACATAAGTCCTTAAGGGTTTAAGGCTGAAGCTGATTTGCTAAATCCATTGTGGATGTTGAGGTTGTAAGATTTGAAATAGAAACTAAATCCGTTTTGACTAGTCGACCTGAAATCCTTCTCCACATGAGTGTTGGAGAATTCATTATATTCTTAATATCCTCAATTTTTTTTTAAAAGTTCTAAGTTAATTCAACCTTTTCATACCCTAAGACAACCATGCAACATAACTTCTCTTATGCCAGGGCAACCTTATGTCAGGGCAATAGAGATTGAAAATACCTAAAGTAATTTTTTTTGTTTTCAAATAAGTTTCAAACAAATTAATCCTAACCTAAGATCAGCCTAGACCTAGACAGCTCCTAACTGTTCCAAGTCAGCTTTCGAGCACTCCAAGTGTAGGATCAGCCAATCAACTGGCCAGTTAAGTATAAAGTCGGTGGGAGTCCCCCCGTTGCTTGCCTTAGACACCAATTATGCTTGGCCAGGTAAGCTAACGGAATCAATTAGAAACCATCTTCCTTCAGGCCCAATCGTTCATGAACCACTTTTCTAGACATCAGTCAAATTGACTAACCCTAACCTGGTTCAACTCTTAGGGTTCCTTGTCCTATTGAGCTCGAGTTCTTAGGGCTGATGTCTAATTGATTTTAAAATTAAAGGCTTAGGTCAATGCAGGATGCTGGTTGATTGTTTGTGGGCCAAGAAAGGATGATCAAATCTCCATCTTATCTTATTTAATTGGGTTATGCCCTTAATTTTGTTTAATATGATTATGCACAAAAAAAATTCAATCAAAGGGTTCTATGCAATTTAAACTAGATGCATGCAATTAATTAAATTCTGAAAGGCTTACCTTGCCTCCAGCAATCATCAGAAAAAAAATAAAACTAATATGATGCATGCTCTAAGCAGTTAGAATTTCTAATCTTGTCATGAGATTTTTAATTAGATTTAAGTGGATATTTATAAATTTAATTTAAAAATAAAATAAATAAATAACTAAAAGGACTAGGGTTAGGATTGATCTCACCAAGCAAAATTAAATGATTTGTTCCTTGCCCTAATTCTTTTTATTCTTTAACATCTTTTTCTGTAAAATAAAAAAAAAGTTAGCAAATAATATTTACAAGAAAATAAAAATTTTATTTATAATTTATTTATAAAAAAATTAAAGAGATCAAAAATTTAATGTCCGTGCCTTCCTTGGCAATGGCGCCAAAAACTTGATAGGGATGCGATGTTGTCATTAAGACACTGTATTTATCAATTTAATCTGACTTCTTAAAATAATTAAAAAGGCATAGATAGCAGTGAGTCGGGTCGAATCCATAGGGAAGGTAGTATTTTTAGATTTGAAATCTTTAATTTTTGAAAAGAAAAAGAAAAGAAAAGAGTTTTGAATTTAAAAATGAAGTCGAAAAATAAAAATTAAAGGATGCAGAAATTTAAACTTGGTGCTAAGATCTACTAATTAGATCTTAGCATCTACTTACAGTAAAATAAAGAACAATAATTAAAGTATAAAAATTAAATTATAATAAAAATAAAAAACTAAAATTAAAATTTAAAAAATAAAATTTGCATTAATTAAAATTTTAGAATTTAAATACATGGAATTTTAAAAAAATAAATTAAAATAAAATAGCCTAATCTCTGATCTTGGATCAGCATTGGTGGAAAGATGGTGTAGAAGCCCAGCTCTTCTTCTCGGCACCCTTGCTTTGAAGTAGCTATTAACCCATAGCCTGGCTTCGGCTTCACCTTGACTGGAGATCTATTGATTTCTAAAGGTCAGAGGTCCTTTTTATATAGCTAGGAGGGTTGGAGAGTTTTCTTCTGGGCAATATGAGACTAAGGAGCTCTTTGATCATCAAAATATGAAGAAATCTGAGTGAAAATTGGATTAAAAAGAGTCCTAGTTGAATTCTACTACTCTGGATGAAATCTGGCCATTCAATAGTAATCCAATGGATCAAAAATCATCAAAATTGGATGTGTATCAGTCCAGATCAGGTAGGATTAAATTTTGGCCATTGATCATGCTGATCAGAAGAAAATCTGGCCATCGGATTGAGTTCTAGATGTTTTAATCAAGTCAGGAGCTTTCTAGACCATTGGATCTTCATCGGCTGATTTTCTGGCCATCGGATCATGCCAGATCGCTGATGGTATTCGAATCAAACCCAGAAATAACCACCGCCATCCAATCTTGACCGCAATCAACTAGATCCATCCAATCATGCCTTTACTATTGCCATGCATGGACCGGCTGCACCGTACATCGCAACCAATCAGCGCTCGCTGCTTTAATGCGAAATTACCTTTTTACCCTGTAGACCGCGATGGATTTTCCATAAACTCTTAAGAGTCTAGGTCCACCACATGTTGCTCCATGATTCGTCGGATTCTGCTGAGCTGGGCGCCCATGCCTGGATCGTGGACCAACTGATGGCTTCCGCGGCTGAGTTGGCTTTGACGGCTTGGCTTGCAGACCCGATTGAGCCATTTTTCATTTTTTATTTAATTTTTTTTATCTTTAGAAATTCATATCTTCTTCATTTTAGCTCCGTTTTGCTCAAAACTTATTTTATTGTGATAAAAAAAATGAGCTCTTTCTATTGATTATAATTTTTTTTAATTTTATTATTTTTTAATTAATAAAAATATAATTTTTTTAAAAATATGTATCAATTAATTAATAATTCTTAAAAATTAATATAAATTAATTGATAAATTAATACTTTTATTGATGAATTTATGGTACTTATCACACCCTCGAACTTAAACTTTGCTCATCCTCGAGTAAAGAAAGAATTTAGTTTTAAATACCTTTTAACTTTAGCATTTCGAATTTTACCTAAGTAGTTTTCAAAATGGTCATTGATATTCAATAGAGCTTAAGTGAGAAATATCATTGGGATATTAATACTTATCAATAAAAAAATAAAGTAAAGAATATTAAATTTTTCTCAATTTTTTCTAAATTATCCCACCTTTATCTCTGATTTGTCTAAACTTTCATATAGGTAAGTGTATTGCTACTTTCGTCCTTCATTTATTAGTTTTTATTTTTACATTGTCCATTTTTTTATGCGAATATCATTGCTTACTTAGGGAACGAGACCCGGTTACTCAGTGAAAAACTAATATATATTTTTTTAATATTGTACCACTATTGAGTGTCTTAACTTCTTAAGCTTTCTATTTGATCCATGTAGTGAGCCTTGGGCCAATGACTCCCAAACCAGTTGGCTTTAGGGCACTAGGTATAGAATACCCCTCGAGCTTACCAGCTTGAATCAAACAGGCTATGAGTTAAGACTAGCTTTACAATGAGCTTTTTTGCCCTTTCCATCTTTTGATGCGAAACTCAATGCTTGCTTAGGCAAAGAGGTCCGATTACTCAGTGAGAAGTACTTAAAAACTATTTTATTAAAATAAATTTTTTATATGAAGAAATGTATAGTTATCCTACATAAGCCTATAGAAAGTAAACTTTTCTTTGATGCTAGTAGAAAAAATTAGAAATGCTCCAAGAAAAAAAATTTTATGTTCTAGACTTAACTCTTTATTGAATTTTCTTAATACTTGATTCCTCAATATCTCATAGATTCTCTGATCTGTGCATCAATTTTCTTTTAAAAATGCTTAGTTTAATTCGATTTTTAAGCATAATCAGATTTCTAAATACTAAATACTAACTTTTTTGAGAACTTAAAATTTTTAAAATTTTTATTTTTCTCCCCCCCAACTTAATCGACATTATCCTCAATGGAGAAGAAAAAATAAAGGGTGTAATAAAGAACATGAAAAAATATGACTCGGTATATTTTTGGTCCAGCATATGCCTTTGAAAGTTTAAGGTCTTCCTCCAACTTATTCAAATTATCCTAAAAAAATTAAATAAAAAAATAAATTAAACTAAAGAAAACTAAATATTGGGTTGTCTCCCAACAAGCGCTAAGTTTATCATCTTCAGCCAGACACGATGTAGTTTAACTATCCTGTGTCAAACATTGAATTAATAAATTCCAATGGTTTTGGATTGCCAATCTCAAAAAATTATTTTATAATCTCACTATTCATATAATCATTATTAATTTTAGGGACATAATTTATGGTTCCATTCTCAGACCCATGTTTATTAAGAATTTCTCCTATTTGTTCTTCTAAAATACTCATGAATGGAGTTTTTGTATTAGGAGTTAAGTTTGATTCAATGAATGCTAGAATGGTGACAAAAGGAGATTTTAATTCTGGAGGTAAATTAATGTGATCTTGCTTAAACAACTCCATTGACATTTTATTACATACCTCTTGATTAGGATTTAGATTTGATGCAATAATTACATGCAAGATTTTCTGTGGACCTAAATACTCGGGGAGGGATTTCAACTCTACTTTGGGTGCCTCTTTTTTTGATGACTCAGAAGATGGTTTAGTCATTTTTATGAATGGTTCAGTGGGAGACTAAACAGACTCAGCACTCAAGTCTTCTCTAGTGTCAGGCGTATTTACCCTATTATCCACTTATTTTTCTATTCTCAAGGAATGAATAGCATTAACTTGATTAACCTGATTTTCTTGGGATGGTCTACCATATTGATTCCTTGGGTTAGGCTCAGGTGGGCTATGTAGCCTACCTCGTTCACGTTCACTTATGATAGATGCTAGCTAACTTACTTGCATTTCCAAGTGGGCTATGGCCTGATAATTTGAATTCAAAATTTGACCCATGGTTTGCATGAAATTGCTTAAGATGGTATTGGTGTCAGCATTAGATTTGGTTAGGACTTCCAGGCTTTTCTCTAAAGAACTAAGTTTATTTTCATTAATATTAAAGTCTGGTGGTGGTAGGGTGTTTATCAAAGGATTAGGCCTTGGGTTCTAAAGATTGAAACTTGGACCGCCTACATTTGGGTTTTGTGACCATGAATAATTTGGATGATTCCTCCAACCTGGGTTATAGGTGGGTGTGTAGGGATTGTTCAATGGTCTCTGATATGTGGCATTCACTTGTGCACATCCATTATCTAATTGGTTCACAACAAGGGGACATTCCTCAAGGACATGGTCTAGTGCATTGCACATGGGTGCAGACACTTGGTTCACATTAGCTGGTTTCTGAAGTTCTAAGGCCTCTATCCTACGTGCCAAAGTTGCATGTTTAGCTTTTGTAGCTAGGGAGGTTTGAATTTGGTAAATTCTACCTCTTGAAGGTGTGGATTTTTCTAATTCTCTAGTTGTTTCCCATTGTAAACTTTTCTCAGCTAGGTCTTCTAAAAATTTTTAGGCTTCATTTGATTCTTTGTACATAAATTGTTCCTAGCACATGGACTCTAGCATTGTTCAGAAATTTGAATCTAACCCTTCATAAATTATATGACATAGCCTCCAGATTTTTATTCCATGGTGTGGGCATTGGGTCAAGAGGTTCTTGAATCGATCGAAGTATTTCCAAAATGATTCATTAGCTAGTTAATAGAATTGGTTTATTTCATTTCTAATTTTAGCTATTTTATGATGAAAAAAATATTTTTTTAAGAATATTCTCATAAAGTCCTCCCAGGTTGTGATAGATTGATTTGAAAGACTATAAAGTCACTTTTTAACATTATCCTTAAGGGCAAAATTGATTAATCTTAGTTTGATTTCATCCTCTAACAATTATTGTAGTTTCATGGTTGCACAAACCTCTTCAAATACCCTAATGAATATATATGCATCCTCTATTTTCATGAATTTTGGATGCATGTTAATGATTTGAGGTTTAATTTCAAAGTTGTTTGCTATGGGTTAGGATAACCTGATACAAGAAGGTTGGATGGAACCAACTGGATAACATAAGTCCTTAAGGATTTGAGGCTGAGGCTGATTTGCTAAATCCATTATGGATGTTAAAGTTGTAGGATCTGAAATAGAAACTAAATCCATTTTGACTAGTCGATCTGAAATCCTTATCCACACGGGTGTTGGAGAATTCACTATATTCTCAATATCCTCAATTTTTTTTTTAAATTCTAAGTTAATTCAACCTTTTCATACCCTAGGACAACCATGCAACATAACTTCTCGTTATGCCAGGGCAACCTTATGTTAGGGCAATAGAGATTGAAAATACCTAAAGTAAAATTTTTTGTTTTCAAATAAGTTTCAAATAAATTAATCCTATCCTAAGATCAGCCTAGACCTAGACAGCTCCTAACTATTCCAAGTCAGCCTTCGAGCACTCCAAGTATTGGATCAGCCAATCAACTGGCCAGGTAAGTGAAAGGTCGGTGAGAGTCCCCCCATTGCTTGCCTTAGACACCAATTGTGCTTGGCCAGGTAAGCTAACGGAATCAATTAGAAACCACCTTCCTTCAAGTCCAGTCATTCCTGAATCACTTTCTTAGACACCAATCAAATTGACTAACCCAGACCTGGTTCAACTCTTAGGGTTTCTTATCCTATTGAGCTTGAGTTCCTAGGGCTGATGTCTAATTGATTTTAAAATTAAAGGCTTAGGTCAATGCAGGATGCTGGTTGGTTGTTTGTGGGCCAAGGAAGGGTGATCAAATTTCCACCTTATCTTGTTTAATTGGATTGGGCCCTTAATTTGGTTTAATATGAATATACACAAAAAATTTTAATCAAAGGGTTCTATGCAATTTAAACTAGATGTATGCAACTAATTGAATTCTGAAAGGCTTACCATGCCTCCAGCAATCACTAGAAAAAAATAAAACTAATATGATGCATGCTCTAAGCAGTTTGAATTTTTAATCTTGTCATCATATTTTTAATTAGATTTAAGTAGATTTTTTTAAAATTTAATTTAAAAATAAAATAAATAAAAAAAAAAGAAAAGGACTAGGGCTAGGATTGATCTCACCAAGCAAAACTAAATGATTTGTTCCTTGCCCTGGTTCTTTTTATTCTTTAACATCTTTTTCTGCAAAATAAAAAAAATGTTAGCAAGCAATATTCACAAGAAAATAAAAATTTTATTTATAATTTATTTATAAAAAAATCAAAGAGATCAAAAATTTAGTATCCGTTACTTCCCTGGCAACGACATCAAAAATTTGATAGGGATGCGATGTTGTCATTAAGACACCGTGTTTATCAGTTTAATCCGACTTCTTAAACTAATTAAAAATGCATAGATAGCAGTGAGTCAGATCGAATCCATAGGAAAGATAGTATTTTTAGATTTAAAATCTTTAATTTTTGAAAAAAAAAGAAAAGAAAAGAGTTTTGAAATTAAAAGTGAAGTAGAAAAGTGAGAATTAAAGGATGCAGAAATTTAAACTTGGTACTAAGATCTACTAATTAGATCTTAGCATCTACTTGCAGTAAAATAAAGAATAATAATTAAAGTATAGAAATTAAATTATAATAAAAATAAAAAACTAAAATTAAAGTATAAAAAATAAAATTTGCATTAATTAAAATTTTAGAATTTAAATACATAAAATTTAAAAAGAAAAAAAATAATATAAAATAGCCTATTCTCTGATCTTGGATCGACATTGGTGGAAAGATGGTGTAAAAGTCCAGCTCTTCTTCTCGGCACCCGTTGCTTTAAAGCAGCTATTAACCCATAGCCTGGCTTCCTCCTGTACCAAAGCTTCATCTTGATCAGAGATCTGTTGATTTCTAAAGGCTTAGGATCCTTTTTATAGAGCTAGAAGGGCTAGAGGGTTTTTTTCTAGGCAATGTGGGATTAAGGAGCTCTTTAATCATCAAAATATGAAGAAATTCAAGTGAAAATTGGATTAAAAGGAGTCTTGGTTGAATTCTGCTGCTCTGGATGAAATTTGGCCATTCCATAGTAATCCAACGGATCAAAAATCATCAAAATTGGATGTGTATCATCCTAGATCAGGTCGGATTAAATTCTGACCGTTGATCATGCTGATCAGGAGAAAATCTAGCCGTCGGATGGAGTTCTGGATGTTTTAATCAAGTCACGAGCTTCCTGGATTGTTGGATCTTCACCGACTAGTTTTCTGGCCATCGAATCACACTAGATCGCTGATGGAATTCGAATCAAACCCAAAAATAACCACCATCGTCCGATCTTAACCGCAATCAATCGGATCCGTCCGATCGCACCTTTACTATTGCCATGGACCGCATGGACCGACTACACTGTACACCATAACCAATCAGCACTCACTGCTTTGATGCAAAATTACCTTTTTACCATATAGACCATGATGGATTTTTCATGAACCCTTAAGGGTTTAGGTCCACCACGTGTCGCTCCATGATTCGCCGAATTCTACTAAGCTGGCAGTCCACACCTGGATCGTGGACTAGCTGATGTCTTCCGCGGCTGAGTCAGCTTTGACGACTTGGCTTGGCTTGGTGGCTTAGCTTGCGGAGCCGACTGATCCATTTTTCTTTCTTTATTTAATTTTTTTTTTATCTTTAGAAATTTATATCTTCTCCGTTTTAGCTCCGTTTTGCTCAAAATTTATTTTATTATGATCAAAAAAATAAGCTCTTTCTATTGATTATATTTTTTAATTTTATTATTTTTAATTATTTTTTAATTAATAAAAATATAAATTTTTTAAAAATATGTATCAGTTAATTAATAATTCTTAAAAATTAATATGAATTACTTGATAAATTAATACTTTTATTGGTGAATTTATGGTACTTATCAACAGTGAATTGCTTAGAAGTCTCCATGGTGATCTCAGATCAGAGGGACACTTATATCCATATTCCATCAGAGCTAATCTTGATAGGAGAAAAGCTCCAGAGTTGGTCACATTCTATGTAGATGTATCCATACATCTCACTTATACTACTACAAAAATAGTGTATGACAGCGCATACTATGACAGCAATTTTCGAAACTACTGCCATAGCCACTACGGCAGCGATTTTCGTTAACCGCTACTATAGGTCGGACCTATGACAATGATTTTTATAACCGCTGTTACAGGTCTGACATATAGCAACAGTTACAGAAAACCACTACCGTAGGTCAGATCTATAGCAGTGGTTACAAAAAATTGCTACCATAGGTCGATCTATAGCAGCGATTCATTGTAACCACTGCCATAAGTCAGACCTATAGCAGTGGTTAGTAGAAACCGCTACTATAATCTGATTTATGTCAATGATTAATTATAACCGCTACCATATTTTTTTCTTTACATATTATATAATTTTAAAATTTAATGTCCATCTTCATCATTCATTATGTAAATAATTATCATTAGAATATCATCGTAAAAAGTCGCCTCGATCTGATGGCCCTAGCTTCGTTGATCAGAAAAATTTGATTTTGACGATCATGAATGATGATGCGATGATTTGATAGATGGAGACCTTCGATGGATCTAAAAACCTACAACGATGATCTCTGTGACGTTTGTAATGTAGTATCAAAGTTTTACTTCAATCGGATATTGTTATCTTAGTCAATTTAGTATAAATTAGTTTCGGCCGTTAAATGATAAATGAGTGATCAAAGGACCAAATGGTGTACGATTATGAGATAATTTTTTTTATAAATGATCTTGACTACTACTTTAATCATTTTTTATGGTGGTGATTATAAAATTCAACTCGTCAGATAAAAAATGATCTAAAACTATACGTCTCCTGATAACCATTCTAAAACTTTACTAGTTGTTATACTCATGCTTTTGCAATATCTGCTTAACATGAATAGTTTATATAAAAATAATTTGAATTTTACTATCATTATCATATAAAATATTTAAAATTATAATAAAGATTATTTAACTAAAAAATTATCTCATAATCGGACGTCGTTTAACCTTTTGATCGCTTGTTTCTAATTTAATGGTCGAAATCATTCCGTACTAAATTGACCACGATAACGATATCTGATTGAAGTAAAACTTTGATAGTATGCTACAAACATCATTGTTGCAGGTTTTCAAATCCATCGAAGGTCTCCATCTATCAAATCATTGCATCATCGTTCGTGATCATCGAAATCTAATTTTTTTAATCGATGAAGCTAGAGCCATCAGATCAAGGTGATCTTTTGCGATGATACTTTAATGATAATTATTTAGATAATGAATGGTGAAGATGGACATTAAATTTTAAAATTATATAATATTTAAAAAATAAGAAAAAAAATTATTTTCAATCTATGGCAGCGGTTATCAAAATCGCTATTATAGATCTACAGCAATGGTTATAGAACCACTATCGTAGATCTATGGCAGCAGTTTTGAATAACCGCTGTCATAGATTTATGGTAGCGATTTGATAACTACTGTCGTAGATCTATGGCAGTAGTTTGATAATCACTGTCATAGATTAGGTCAAAAATTCCTAAATTTTCTCTTTCCTCCTATGCATGCTCAATCTCTCTCTCCCCCTCCTCTTCATCATCGATGAGGCTCCTTCCCCCCGACCGGCATTACCCCTCCCCTCCCCCCCCCTCGCTTCCTCCTTCCCCACCCGATCGTGTCACCCCTCCTTCCCCTCATCCGGTCGCCCCTACCCTCTCCACACCCCATCCCCAACCGCCCTCTTGACCACCTGCCACCCCCCCTCCCCTAGGCCCCCCCACCCCTCCATCCGACCCTTCCTCAACCCCCAACGAAACCCCCTCCGACGAACCCCCATCCGACCCTCCCTTGGCCCCCTGCAGAACCCCCCTCTAGTGAACCTCCCTCCACCCTCTCTTGGCCCCCGTTGAAACCCCCCCACCCTCCTATCCGACCCTCCCTCGGTCCTCCGACCCCCCCCATCCGACCCTTCCTCGGCCCCTATGAAAACCCCCTTCCGACGAACCCCATCCACCCTCAACCCTCCACTGGCCCCCGTGAAACCCCTCCCCACACTCTATCCTCCTCCGACCCTGGTGCAAAACCAAACCCCCTTCGGCGAGCCCCCTTTCATCCCTTTTTCAATCCCATGAAACCCCACCCTCCCCACACCACCACCATTCTGACCCTCCTCCGATCGAGTGCGAAGCCTCTTTCAGCCTCCTCATCACTGTGCCCCCTCCCCTGGCCCCCATCCCTGGCCACCCCTGCTTTCTCTCTTTTTTCCTCTTTTTCTCTCTTCTCTATCTCACTATCTTGCTTTTATTTCGTAGATTACCTTTAGTGCCATCCTCCTCCTCTAGCATTGTCGTCGGCGACCCTCGGAGCTTTCGATGCAATCTGCTCTCTATAGCTGCAGATATTTTTTTTTAATTTTATAGTATTATTTATTAATCATGTATATTTATAATAATTTATAAAAAAATTATAATAAATATTATAAATATTTATTATAAATATTATAATTATCTGTATACCATAATTTTTGGACCGTGCCGTGGTGGTAGCCTTAGGCCATGCCATGTCGATAGCCGTGCACTAGATCTGTCAATGGATTGGATTTCGATCGAAGCCTGGATATTCAGATTTGGATCCAATTTTACTAATTGGTATCGGATCCAAACTCGAATACCTAAGGGGTTCGTACTTGAGAGAGGAAGGGAGGGATCCGACCTCGCCGCCATCATTAGGAGGGAGGGGGTCTGGCCTCACTGCCATCATTGGGAGAGCGGGGGTCCAGCCTCACCGACAAGGGAGATCGAGAGAGGGAGAGTGGAAGATCGAGAGAGTGAGAGAGGGAGGGGGTCCGACCTTATCCCTCTGGCTCCATCATTGGAATGTTGCGCTAGAGGTGAATTATCTGTTATCTGCTTTCCAATATTTTTATTTATATCAATGCAGGCTAATGAAATTTATAGAAATAAACTGATAACTGACATCTAATAATGCCTTCTTATTCATTGCGATAGTCAGCATCTTGGTTCATTTCCAAATTATTATTGATATTTATTTCTTGGAAACTATCTTTTTCTATATAAAATGAGGTAGGCATGTTTACATATCATTGGCATATTAAGCTACTTAAAATCATCATTTATGTCTTAATTCTTAATTGACTGACTTGCCAAAGCTTGAATACCAAATTTGAATTAATCTCGATTCATTTCTATTTGCATTTGAGTCTACTTTTGAAAATTATTTGTTTTTCCCTTTTTGTGCCTATCTTATCGGACACATTTAACATAAATTTTAGGACTCTCATTAGACTTATGATATTTCAAGTTGCTATGACCCAATGAAATCCATCATATGTTTTAATTTTAAATTAAGTTTTTATGTTGATGCATGTTGTATTATTTCTCATTTCTCTTCAGTTCTTGCTAATTCAAATTTTACTTCTTCAAATGGTTTTATGCATTATATTGTAGTGATCAGGCATCTTTTAAATTAACCTTTTTAAGATGATGGATCAACTAATTTCTAAAGAATCTATTTGAGGTCTTTCAAATTATTCTATGAGGTGGTATACTGTGGAGTCTTTAATGATTAGCTGGATTATGGTTCTCATTAATTCTCTTCAAAAAAAGCTTAGATGAATAGACATCTTTTAAATTATAGATGAACAGAAAATTTTCATTGGAACTGTTAATTGATAATATCTCTGTGTATTCCCAAAAAATGAGGACAGGAGTTTGTTGTACAACTTAATTTTTTTGGTCAATATTCAAGTTGCTCTTGTCATCTTTTTTTTCTCTTGTTACTATTTCAATGTTCTACCATGCTTGTAGAATAAAAGAAGTGAATGCATTTTATTATATTTATTTTTATTCTTTATGTGTGATGTTCTTACAAGTCTTTTATTCTTGATGAACAGGCTATAATTGGCATTGATTTTCTATCTAAGACTATGTACCTTGAAGATCGAACTATCAGACTGCAACTTTGGTATGGCCATGGCTTCATTGCATGTTATGCCTATCTAATAAAATGCTGCTACCTTCACCCCAAAAAAAAGAAAAGAAGCATAATGTCATTACTCTAGTCATGCATATAGTTCTACTGTTTGCTACATACAACATCAACATTTTTTTGGCAAACTTTTTACTATTTATGTTCGTGTTAGTTCATTAGGGGCTTCATTCACTATAATAATGATGGTTAGGGCTGTCATGGGCTTCGAGGATATGTTGACTCGCATTCTAGCTCCAACTTTGGCTCCGGCTCTGGCTCCAACTCCAGCTCTAACTCCGACTCTAGCTCCGACTCTGGCTCTAACTCTAGCTCCCGGTGACGATAATGGTGATGTAGATTTAGGAGACTTTTGATGTATTTTATTTTTTAAAAAATATTATAATAAATTTTATTTGATAATAAAATATTAGTATTTTAGAATAATTTTTATGTTTATTATATTTTCTTGTGTTATATATCTGTATTTATCAGGTAAAATATATAAAAAAAATAAAAAATTTAATTTTTTAATTATTCAAGATCTATGGCAGTGATTTTATAATCGCTACCATATCCGTGACAATCACTGTATTAGACCTATGGCAATGGCTAAGAAATCACTACTATAGATTACCTATGGCAGCGGTTTTATAACCGCTACTATAGATTAACTATGGTAGCGATTACATAACCGTTGCTATAGGTCGATCTATTGCAGTGGTTTATAAACTACTACAATAGGCTATCTATGACAGCAGTTTCAAAAAATCGATGTATGGTGATGGCCGTAACTACTGATTAGAAAATCCATAGAGCTACGGTGATTTTTTGGGCTACGGTAATTACAAACTGCTGCCATTACCCTTTTTTGTAGTAGTGTTGCATGCCATACCAGTATCTCAACACTCCTTGGTTACGAGGATAACCAATCTATATCACCAACGACCTATACTCGATAAACATTGTCTATGGCAGTGGTTAAACTTTTAGACTATGATAGTGACTACGAACTGCTATCATACAACACAGTTCTTAGAAGATAAAAGAATTTTATGTAAAAAATGCCAAAATAGTATTGCATGCCATACCATTTCCAATAGGCTGACGATTGGCTTTGGGACACATTCCCAACAATATCATATATACCTCTTCTTCTAGCTCTCCATTTAGAAAAAGTATCTTCACATCTATCTGTCAGATCTCATAATCTAGATGGGTAGCTATTGCAAGCATAATCCGAATGAATTTAAGTATTGCCATAGGAGAAAATACCTCATCATAGTCTATACCATAATATTGATGATATCCTTTGGCAACTAGACAGACTTTATAGGTCTCCACCTTTCCATCACACTCCTCTTCCTTTTGAAGACCAACCTACACCCAATAGATTTAACCCCTTCTGTTGGGTCAACTAATGTCCATACATCATTGACCTTCATGGACTCTATTTTAGATTTCATGGCTTTTAGCAATTTTTCATAGTCAAATCTCTGCATTGCATTCATGTAGATGATCGGATTCTCATCGTTCTCATCGAGTTTGATAGGATCACCATCTCAAACCAAGAAACCATAGTATTTATCTGATTGATACAATACTCTATCGGATCACCTTAATGGTACAAGTACATTGGGTTCCAGGCTTGATCTAATCAAATTCGATTCAGGTTTAGCTAATTGTGTCAGTTTTTCTACCTATCGAATTTTCTCAAGTTCGACCTTAGAAGCAATAGTTCTTTCACCAAGAAACATTTTTCTAAAAAGATTGCCTTAAGGATAATAAGCACCTTTTGCTCATTAGCTAGGTAGAATTAATATCATTTAGTTTCTTTCATGTACCCTATGAAAGTATACTTATCAGACCTAGGTCTAAGCTTATCTATCATTAAATATTTGACAAAAGTCGGACACCCCCAAATCCTAAGGTGTGAGAGTACTGGCTTGCACCCTATCCATATCTCATATGGAGCTTTAACTACAGACTTACTCAGAATCCTATTTAGAAGGTAACAAGCCAATTCGAGTGCAAATCCCCAAAAGAAGATCGGTGAGCTAGCACAATCCATCATAGATTGGACCATGTCTAATAGAGTTTGATTTTTTTTTCAGACACACTATTATGCTATGATGTCCTTGAAGAAGTCTATTGGAAGAGAATCTCATTCTCTTCTAGATATGTAAGAAATTCACTGAAAAGGTATTCATCCCTTCAATCAGATCGAAGAATTTAAATACTATTTTTAGTTTATTTTTCTACTTCATTATGAAATTATTTGAATATTTCAAATAAATTTGACTTGTATTTCATTAAATAGATGTACCCATATCTAGATAGATCATCTATAAAAGTAATAAAGTAGAAATATCTATCTCTAGCACTTATACTTATAGGTCCATATACATCAGTATGTACTAAACCTAGAAGCTCACTGGCTCTCTTATCTTTTCTAGTAAAAGGTGATTGGTCATTTTTCTAAGAAGACAGGACTCACAGATTGGAAGTATTCATAATCACTGACTTTGAGAATGTTTTTTTGAGTCAACCTATTATTTTATTCTTATTAATGTGACCTAGCATACAGTGCTAAAGATAGATATCAAACATATTATCTATTCTAGGATATTTGCTAGTTGAGTAGACCATATTAACAGATTGTGATAAAAAGTAAATTCTATTGTTCAAATATCCAGTAAAGATAGTAATACCATTTAAAATAATATTATAAAATTCTTTTTTATTAAAATTTCATAATTACATTTGGCCAAGAGGCTTATAGAAATAATATTCAAAAAAAAAGCTAGGACAAAAGTAACAATCACTAAGAATAATATTATGAGACTCAAATATAAGCTTTGTGATTTCTAATGCTAGAACTAAAACTGATCTTCCATCTCCAACATTCAAGAATCTCTCACCTTCTTCAAATTCCTAATGACTTGTAAATCCTACAATAAATTACAAATATGGTAAGGACTTTCGATATCCAATATCCAGATTAATAATATCATAAATTAAGAAATTGCAAGGAGTTATTATATGAGTATCTTGCCCAGCAATAGTTTGCTTCTTTCTCAGTCTGTTTAGATCCAGAGAGATAATATACTAAGGACAGTTCCTCTTCTAGTGCTCCTACTTCTTGCAATAGAAGCACTCCACCTGACTCTTATCGGGCTTGGATTTTCTAGTATGGCTCTACACTGATGTCCCAGCATATTCTTGCACCTTCTTATTCTTCTTCTTTTCTTTCTTAAAATGGTCGACAACCAGTAGAAGACTCTTCAATTATATTCACCAACTCCTTGTGGAGCTGGTGATCCTTCTCAAAGTTTTGAAGCAATCCCAGCAAACCATGGTAGTTGACTTTAGGTTTTGTCATTCTAAAATGAGTAAAGAATGGGAGAAAAGACTTGGATAAGGAGTTTATTATAGTATCTTTCTCAAGCTACTCATGTAAAGAAAAGTCAAGCTTGCTCTAGCGCTCAATCATCTCAATCATGTACAATACATGATCGATGATTGATGTGCCATCCCTCATCCAGGCATTGAAGATGGCATAACTATTCTTGTGCCTCTCAACATCATCGGGAGTGCCAAAAGATTCATCAAACATTTAAAGCATGTCTTCTGGCTAAGCAAACTCAGATCTGCAACTAAACTCATCGCTCATAGCCACTAGCATAATGCAACGAACCATAGTTCAATTGTTAAGTCACTTTTGGTAAGTGTCTCGAACCATCCCATATGCATTTGGAGCTATCTTCTCAGGTGCTGAATCTATCAGAATATACAGAATCCGCTCATGCTCTAGGATAATCTTCAATTTTTGGTACTAGCTACCAAAGTTGGATCCTGCTAACTTGACATTATCTAATAATGATCGAAGCGATAGGGTAGTGTCCATAATTGCACAAAGGAAAATCAAAAATCTAATTAGTAAATGATTTATTAAGCTTAAAGATTTTGACTTTAATCAAAAGGTTCATCCACTATTTTATATGAATCGATAGCCTCTACCTTCAACTCGAGGAATTATCTTAATTTCTTAGTGGATACTAGAATTCACATAGATTGCACATAAGTTCGACTTTAATCAGTCAACCCATGTGCATCTATGAATAGATTCATAACTAATTATTTCTCTATATAACTTTTAGTAATTTAATTTTGCCTAAAAAATCTAATCAATAGACTTTGATCTCCACTAAAAAGGTCTGGTTAGGTCCAACCTTTAACATGACTATACTTGATCTATCTAACCAATGAATGACTAAGCCAACCTTTAGTTGGTCAATCTAACCACCATTTAGAGAGACACGGTCAAGCAATCATATTATGAATGATAATTCCAATAATGAATAAGCACCAGGTCTTTGGGTCTTCAATGATTATTAAGCTAATGGACCTATTATCACTCAACTTAATGGGAGGCTATGATCTAGTTATCATCATAAATATTTTACTTTTAAGGATCTAATAATTTTAGAGAATTTGGTTAATTCAATTTAAGAAAAAAGAGAAGGTTAACCAGCAAATCATGATTCTTCCACTGACTTCACCAAGTCAGATTAATGAAGACCATAGATAAACTAGTTTAGGGGCACCTAAATTAGTCACACTGATTTACCTAATTGACATGGGTCAGCTCGAATTGTTAAGTAATTTGATCAAAATATAATTTCACCAAGAGGCTAGGTAAGTGAGATCGGTGGGAGGGATATGCCATTAACTTATCAAAGATTGAATCTGTGAGAGTAGCTCCCAATTAAAGACCACGAATCTAATATACCAAACTTATCTTAGACACTAACTGATTAATTAGTTTCGATTGGATCCACCTAACAATCCGGGCTAGACCACTTAGCCAAGAATCAAGTCTATCTGGTTCTCGTTAAAGACAAACTTGACCAACTACAACTATTGCAATTGATCTATAGAGTCATTAACCTAATTTAAGATAATATTTGATTAGATTTAGTCAATTATTCTAACTAAGTTCATTCTTTAATCTTACATTAGATCTAATCCAATTAATGGACCTAATTCACACTAACCCATTAATCCATGTATTATGATTTTTGTCTTAAGATCTTTAATTCATAATTCTAAATTCTAATCAACAACCCTTAATTCTTAATTAAATGTTAGGCTGAGGGTTGGGGTTTGGCATTTTAAAAATATTTTTCATATTTATAAAATATTTTACAACTTGATTTTGCCTACTAAATAAATATACTCATTTAAAAAATGGATTGACTCATTTCATATGTTAGGATTTGATGTCTCGAATTTGAACCACAATAAGAAGAGAATCAGTTTTTAGCACAGCAGTCAGGCCGGCTCTAATACACGATCGAGCTAGCTCGAATTAAGATCGAGCCAGCTCGAACCACAGTCAAGCAGGCTCTCTCAGGCATATAGACAGTAGGAATTCGAATGACATGCAGTCGAGCCAGCTCGACCCCTGATCAAACCAGCTTGATGGAGGCGAACAGAACATAATAGAATTTTTTCTGTTTGGACTCGGATTGTGATTAATCTAAAGGATCTATAGGAGTTGCACATGGATCATAGGATTCAGTAGCCATGAAGGGTTGCAATCTTGATCTAAAGGTCGAAAAATATTTCAAGACTCCATCAAGGACATGTTCGACTTATATTAGGAGAACGAGCCCTGTTAGGACTCCTATGAACTACTGAGAAGAGGATTCTCATCCTATTTAAAAGGCTGAGATGCTATGAAGCAAAAAAAGATGGTGCGTGTGGCATGAGAGGCATGTAGAGAGGCTCAAACAGCCATCGAGAGGAGCTTGGCAGAGCGTCGAATACGTATAACCCATGAGAAAGAGAAGTAATAGGTGTATAGCATCCGACGAGGAGGCTGTAAGGGCAGAGCATCTTGTAGCTTCTATGGGTCTTCTTGAGATTCTGAGAGAGCTTTTATGAGAGTAGCTTCTAGTTGAGAGAGATTTATGTATGGTGAGTTGAGAGTGAGTGTTCTCCTCTTATACCTATTTTTTTCTTTCATAATGAAGCTTTGCATGCCCCATGGAGGCGAGCCTTTAGGCTGATCCACATACTTGATTATTTTCTTATTTTATTTTTTTCTTCTTCCTACCATAATGATTTAGAACTAAATCCTTAACAAGTGGTATCAGAGTAGCTGATATCCTAATAGTTTAGTATCAGAGCAAGTTGATACCATAATAATTAGTATCAGAGCCAGATCGTATCAGAGCGTAGATTATAGTAGTAGATAGAGATTGAAGAATAAAGAGAAGATAAGCACAATCAAGGTAGAGATCAATAGGTTCGATGGGAAGGATAATTTGTCCTTGTGGCAAGCAAGGATAAAAAACATCCTCATCCAACATGGATTGATCGATACTCTCTTGTATGATGAGATGCCAGCCATCATAGAGGTGAAGGATTGGAAGCGGATCTAGATACAGGCGGTGAGCATGATCCACTTGTACCTAGCGGATGATGTGGTGATCCATGTACTTGATGAGACATTTTCAATGGTGCTATAGTCGAAGCTCGAGGAGTTGTATATGGCAAAGTCGCTCACCAACATGCTATTCCTTTGGAGGCAGTTCTATCAACTACGGATGGACGAAGGCCAGAGCATGCGAGAGCGTCTATCCAACTTTCAGAAGATCCTTACCAACCTTCTCAACGTTGGTGAAAAGTTAAGAAGAAGACCAAGGTGTTGGTCTTGCTAGCATCGCTCCCTCCTTCGTATGAGTCCTTGGTGATTGCTCTTCTAGTGAAAAAGAGCACCATTAAGATTGACAAGGTCACAGCAACGATACTCCAGAACGAGGTTCTCAGAAGGAAGAACCCAGCTTCGAGCTCAGATGGTGGCAGCTCAGCTTTGGCAGTTTCTAAAGAAACAAGAGGTAGTAGACGGAGTGATAGAGGATTGTGAGGAGGACGATCCAGGTCCAAGATGAGGGATCCTAGCAAGATCAGATGCTATAGGTATGATGAGTTAGGGCATCGAGTCAAGGATTGCCCATAACTCAAGGATCGGATCAGGGCTACTATAGCAATGGCCAGTAGCAAGTTAGAGGATGATGTCCTGAAGATATTTGATGAGGTAGTTTGACTCTTGGAGAGTAGTGATGGTGCTGTTTATCTACCGGATGAATCGAGCTATGCGATTAGAAGCATCAGGATGGTTAGTTGGAGGACACATGATGGTGTAATGAGGAGATTAGAGGAGGTCCGATACATACCTAATTTTAGATGGAATCTTATCTCACTGAGCAGACTGGATTTAAACGACTATAGGTGGGTAGCTGGTGATGGAATCCTAAAGATCATGTGTGATGATAGGATGATATTGGAGAGGAAGAAGAACATAAGAGGACATTACTATCTAGTAGAAAGTTCAGTGCGAGATGGAACTTTAGGAGCCAAAAGAAGTCCAGTGCGAGGTGGAGCTTCAGGTGGAGATGAATCGAGCACGAGATGGAAGACTCGGAAGGATGAGAGACAACATCGTAGAGTGAAGTTTCGATTACCACAGGAGAATTCTCCGAGCAGATCTTTGATCAAAGTGGATACAGCCCATGACAGAAATGGGATCGAGCAGCCTAGCTCGACTCCCATATTTGTCCATCCATGATTAGCAGGCGTGCCCCAGGACATGAGGGTGAGATGGATCACAAGCTCTCAAAGTCAGATAGAGGTTGAATATCGAGTCGTGTTAGAGATTGTTAGGATTTGATATCTTGAATTTAATTCACAGCAAGAAGAGAATCAATTTTTAGCACAGCAGTCGAGCCAACTCTGATATGCGGTCAAGCCAACTTGGATTGAGATCAAGCAGGCTTGAACCACAATCGAGTTAGCTCTCTCAGGCAGACAAATAGTAGGAGTCCAAGTCAGATGCAGTCGAGCCAGCTCGACCCCTGACCGAGCTAGCTCGATGGAGGCGAATAGAGCACGATGGGATTTTTTTGTTTGGACTCAAATTATGATTAATCTAAGAGATCTATGGAGAATCCAGCAGCCATGAAGGGTTGCGATCATGATCTGAAGGTTGAAAAATATTTCAAGACTCCATCAAGGACATGTTCAACTCATATTAGGAGAACGAGCCTTATTAGGACTCCTATGAATTATTGAGAAAAAGATTCTCATCCTATTTAAACGGTTGAGATGCTGTAGAAAAAAAAGATGGCACATATGGCATGGAAGGTACGTAGAGAGGCTCAAGTAGCCTCGAGAAAAGCTTGGCAGAGCATCAAGTACGTGCAGCCCACGAGAGAGAGAAGCAATAGGTACATAGTATCTAACGAGGAGGCTGTGAGGGTAGAGCATCTTGTAGCTTCTATGGATCTTCTTGGGATTCTGAGAGAGCTTTTGTGAGGATAACTTCTAGTTGAGAGAGATTTATGTATGATGAGTTGAGAGTGGGTGTTCTTCTCTTATACCTATTTTTCTTTTTCATAACGAAGCTTTGGATATCCCATGGAGGCGATCCTTTAGACTAATCCACATACTTGATTATTTTTTTATTTTATTTCTTTCTTCTTCCTGCCATAATAATTTGATACTATATCCTTAACAAGCTATATCAGAATAGCTGATATCTCAACAGTTTGATATCAAAGCGAGTTGATACCATAACATCATAAACATCGATCAATTGCATGTTTAATTCATAAACAATGCACATAAAATAAATAAAATATTTAATTTATAAATAATGCACATAAAATAAATAAAATCATTGATCTATTTTAGATCTAACCTAGACATATTAATGATAATAAATTTTAGATTAAAATAATTTTAAATCTATAAAATCATAAATCCTCTTAGATCAAATCTAACATATTTATGATTAATTTTTAGATCAACACATACTAGGACAACCTTTTCACTATAAGGGATAAACCTTATAGTAGGATAACCTTATAAGATCAATTTATGCAATCTAATTATTTATTTTATATTTTAATAAAAGATTATAATTTAAATATAATCTAAATAATTAATCTAAAATATGCATAAATATTATATCAACAAGATCTAGGCTCTGATACCAATTTAAGAAAAAATCTAGGGTTACATGGTTAGCTTTCAAAACCTTTTCAAAAATAGCGGAAGCAGAAGATTTAGATTAATCATATTAATCAACTAAAGCATGTAAAAATTTCTAAATCTAGGATCTTATGACATGATACTAGCATGTATTAAATATGAAAAATAAATAAATAACATGAAAGATATTGATCATATCAATGCCTAATCTAGATCTAATATAGAACATTATAGAGATCAGATCTCTATACCTGATCGTGGGTCAAAAACTCTACTTACTATTTTCATGGTTAAGGTTGTTGCTTCAAGCCACACAGAATGTCTGGCCTCTAAGGATTATCCATACGAAGTTTCAATTCTGATTGGAGGTTCAGTGATCAAAAATCTGTGCAACATGCTAGCACCTTGCAGATCTCTCTTTGATGGTTGATCTTGTTTCTTCTTATTTCACACTCTTGGACTTTCCAAGGAATGAAGACTTAGAGGACTTGAGAGAGGTTTTCTTCCTCACTAATCTCTCAAAAGAACATGAAAGAGGAAGAGGAGAAACCCTTTCTTCTCTTCTTTCTTTTCTCTCACCAGGACAACCTTGGAAGATATCCAAAAGAAACCCCATGGCCACAGGGTGTCTATGCCTCAATATTCCCATGCCCAAAGGTTATCCCATAGTGAAACTCTCTGCCAAACCTCACACCTAACCTCTACTTAAATAGAGAGATATGGAAGAGTCATTCTCTAGGTCAAATACTTAGAAAGGCATGTCCAAAGGGAGGAATTGTAGGGGGCTTGAGCACCTCCTTTTCTGAGGCATGGGATACCTAAAATGCACACAAAAATTTTCTCCTTTTCTGCGCCAAAATCAGATCAAATCTGATTATAGTTGGTGCCTCTTAGTGGATAGAGTTCGGGGAATCAAAAACTCTATCAAAGAGAGTCCTTGGTCAAAACAACTTGCTTGTTTTGATCTAATCAAGATTTATTTCTAAACTAAACCAAAGGGGGGCATGTGTGGGGCTCTTTGGCATGAGAAAACATCATGCAAAACTTAGAATAAGGGGCATGGGCATGGGGAGTCTAGGCATAAGGAGAAGGAAGAGAGTCCCAGTCAAACTGGACTCTTATATTTTCTTTAGTCAAACCAAGATTTTAAATCCAATTAAATTAGAATTGATGCAACCTAAATAAAGATGATCGTAGTCCAACTAAGAGCCCATTTAAAGCAAATTAAATCATATCTAATTTTAATTTAAATCCTAATCAAATTAGAAATTAGGTGCACATAAGTCCTAGTTGAATAGAAAATTGATCTTCCTTGCAGTTGGCTTATCCTATAAACCAATTAGATTTGACCTATCAAGTCCAAACTAAACCTAACTGAATCTCATTCAATTAGACTCGATCTTAGCCCTAATGCTCAATTAAATTGAGCCAATTAGTAATTCGATTGCTAATAAATCCTCCTGCAATACTTACACTAAGTCAAATATCAATCATATTGACTGTTTGATCCTAGAACGATTCATAATTATTGATCAACCTTCTGATCAGATCAAAATCACTAATGTGTGTGATCCCATAGGTTCAAACTTAAGCCAATAGCATAAAAATAAATTTTAGTACTAATCAAAGTAACCATCCAGCAATGGTATCCAATATTCAGATAGGTTGAATGTATGTAAAGTAACATTCTAGAATCCATGTGAATATGATTATCGTATAATTTATCCCTTTGACCTCTGTATTTAGGATGACTCAAAGTTAAACTGTCAACCTAGAATAGTGCATCCATAATGTATTTCAAAGCAATCAGTCCTATGACTCTTCATTAGGACTACCCTAGCCAAGGTTTTGCTAAATTGAAAATACAATTATACATAGCTCCTGAAATCAGGAGTAGTCAATCCCATTTTGACTCACTCACCAACTTTACATGTACTTAACTGTGTCCAGAAACCTTCCATTACTGAATTAGAAATTTAGGTAGTCAGACACCAAAGCACAATAAGTTGCTTGCAAGTCACCGTAGTGATCTCAAATCCGAGGGACACATACCCATATCCCATCAGAGTAAATCTTAGCAGCAAAATGCTTTAGAGTTGATCACATTCAGTGATGATGTACCTATATATCTCATCTGCATGCCATACCAGTGTCTCTATACTCCTTGGTTAAGAGGACAATCAATTCATATGGCACATAATGACCTACACTCGATAAATATAATCATCTTAGATAACAATGTATCATTTGGTTATGAATAAATTTAAGGACTAATGATAAATTCTCTCTTTATCAAATATAAATAGTCCTAAGAACTTCATCACAACATAGGAGTTCATAAGAAGATGTACACTTATGATGAAAAAATCAAAATAAATATTTTATTCATAACAAATCATTTACAATTATATGATTAGCTCAACTATCAACAAATTGATGATTAGCTTTGGAACATATTTTGTAGCAAAAGATGCTGTAGTGGATGGTTGAGATCAATCCTCCTAAGGGCGGGACGTATAAGAAAAATTTCGATCAGAGGTGGCTCCGATGGAGACCTCCCGATGCTCAACTCAGAATCTTGTTCAACAGACAAAATGATCCCCTGGTCATGGGCATCCACCAGATGGGTGCCTGCCAAGGTTGTTGATCATGGTCGTCTGTCAGGCGAGTGCTTGCCAAGGTTGTTGGTCGTGGGCGTCTGCTATCCTACGCAATTATAGGGTGTCAGAAGATTTGGTGAGATGGCGTGTGTGTGGAGAAACACGACTAAGATCGAGTTGGTCATCGGAAGCTGAAGTTTGCTCGATTAGAGCTAATCACCGATGTGCTTCATTAGTCCTTGATGATCATTTAGTAGGGTTTGTCTGCTAAGGAGTTGCAGGCACCTCAGAGAAAGGCTTAGCAACCAAGTAGTTCATGACTTTATTTGTCCAGGAGGGATAATGGTCAGTCGGTGGAGATTTGACCACTTGACAATCAAGCATCAACGGTGCTAGCCATGGAGGCATGGACCGATAAGGGGATTGCCCTACCAAGTTGGAGAATCATAGCATGAACGATGCTAAAGAGGGATCAGTCACCATAGAATTAAAGTTGATATTTCATAAATTGATTATAGAGAAGCCATCGGTAGTTTCGCATTGGGCCTGTCGAGAATTGATCAATCAATTCTTGTCCACATAAGTTGCTAGGTATGGACAAGGCACATCGTGGGCCAACTGGCCCAGAGCTAAAAACTGATCGGCATCGAGGGTGTCTGATTAGTGATCAGCAATCGCCCAACATGCTGTTTGCTAAGCTTTTATATCTTGAACTTTAGACCTTTTCATATCTTCGGCCCATACAAAATTTCTCCCAACACTAAATTTTGTAGCCAAATTGTAGCACCAATACACCGACTCCTGCCTCTTTTGGTGGAATTTTTTAGGATGATGAATTGAGATTTTTTGCAATGAAAATATTATTATCACAAAGTTCAAGTTTGTGGAGATGACATGTTCTTCTCACTAATTATTTATCAATTTTGATGATGATGTTAGAATCATTCCCGAATGTGTATTTGCAAATACAAAAATAAAAAAAATATGAAATAAAAAATTATTTGGATTTTTGGGTGATAATTAGTTTCATTGCTATTACTTTTATATTTGGTGACAAGAGCTTTTATCACCAATGATTTTGATATTTTGGTGAGGATAAGATTTAGTAGCTAAATATTTATTCATTGTTTTTTATTTATTTGCATTTTTGGGTGATAATTAGTTTCATTACTAGTACTTTTATATTTGGTGACAAGAGCTTTTATCACCAATGATTTTGATATTCTGGTGAGGATAAGATTTAGTAGCTAAATATTTATTCATTGATGATGTTTACAATTTTGTTGTAAATTATAGATTTTTTAGTGACAAACTTGGTTAGACTAAAAGATTTAACTTATTCTTGAAACAAAAAAATAGATCTTCAAGCGATGAAGCTTTGGTTCGATACAAAATTGATATATGAACTGAATAACAAGATCAAAACCAAATGACAGGATTGAAGAAAGGACTAAAAAATTTTTAAGTACCTATCTTTGTGTAAATCTACGATGAATAGTTTTTATTGCTAAGTATTATATGATCCTTAGCAATGACAAATTTCATTATTAAATATATATTTATTGGCAATATATATAGTTTTATTATAGAATAATTTGAATTATTTAGTGATGATAATATTTCATTGCTAAATAATTATTTCCTAGAGACAAAAAGTTTCATTGCAAAATATAATTTTGTAATGAATTAATTGCATTGTTCTTTCTTATATTTATATTTATTAATTATTTATGGGTATTTTGGGGATGAATTGGTTTTGTTGGCAAGCCTTATGTTTTGTGGAAAAATCCATTTTGTTGGAAACTTTATTTGGCTTTTAACAATATAATATTTTGTCTCATATGAAATTTTATATTGTCTCATTACTTGATTTTTTACAACTATACAATTTTTTAAATTTTTAAATTGGTTGATTATTTTATTTTTAATCAAATCAAATTCAATTCATTTATAAAATAGTTTGTATGAATCAAATATGCTTCATAACTAAATAAATGGAGCAAGGTCATGCATATTTTGCCGGACTAAATTTGAATAAAGGTTAAGCTACAACCAGACCAAACCTAATTAACCGAACCAATCAATATCGATCCCAACCCAATTCAAACCAATGAATCGGAATCAGGTTTGTTCATGTCAAGTTATCCAAAATCCTAAAAGTTCAATAAATAACAATTTATTTTCAGAAAATGTACTTGAAAACTTTATTTTTAGAAATAAATGTTTTATATGTCCAATAAATATTAGAAGTAATGGTCTTTTTAACTCTCTCTCTCTCTCACTCTCGATATATATATATATATATTTGTAAGAAACATGTAAAAAACTTTATCTTCACTCCAAAATTTTAATATTAATGATGATAATATTCTTTAGCCATTCATGGGAAAGAATCTTTGATGGACAGTAAATTTAATAAAATTTCTTGTATATTATATTTTTACTTGAATTTTTTTGATGAGTTGAGTATGTTATTCTAAACTTGATTTAGGTTGATCAATTTATTGAATAGGTTATATGAGTCAAGTTGGGCAAATAATTTGAGTATCTGTTGGGTTCGGCCTGGGACTTTCAACCAATTTAGTAATACTTTAATATATTAGTAGTTATTAATTAATTAAATGTGTATTATAATTATCAATACAATGGGAAAGTCACAAGAGCATATTGGTTTGAGTTAACTAAAAATGAATTCTTAATGTATTCTCCATTATGAAACTAAAACTAAGACTAAGCTAATTGATGCTAGAACCAACACAATCTAAATAAATTAATTATGATTGTGGTGGTTCCGTTATCTAAACAAAGAAAAATCATCAAAATGATAGTTGATTTTTAAAATATACAAAGAATAGAAAGTGAACTAAATAAATCAATAAATAATATATTCAAAAGAATATAGACTATAATATGTTACAAATTATAAAAATAATAAGTGAATTTTTATTCAAAAATAACTTTAACAAAAAAATAAAAAATACTACAAATTTGTAAATATTATAATATTATACACAAACACACACACACATACATATATGAATATGTATTCAAAAATAAAAAAATTAAAATTAAAATTGACACCATTATATTGAATCTAAGTAAGCTCATAATGTCTAATAAGAGCTTAATGAATTTTTTTTGTACCATAACAAATTGGATTAGAGAAAATTAGGGCTTCTATGTGATATCTGCTGTTTCTTTTCCTGCATGTTTTATCTGGGCACAACAACATAGCTTACCCTCTTCCTCTTCTTGCACTATCGATACAAGAAAAGGAAGGAAGAATGGAAGTGTTCAAAGTTTATCCTCTATCTCTATATGATATATTTTGTTGCTTGATAGGATTCCCCCTATCCTCCTTCTCTTCAATACCCTCTTGATCTTAATATTTTGCTGATCTAGTGAGTTTCCTCTGAAGAAAAATCTGATTTACCTACAATAGGATCGATCTAATCTGATCATATCTAAAGTAAAATTTTAAAATTATTTCTTCTAGATCTGATTAGATCTGAGAGTTCTCAGATCTGATTGGTATGATCTAATTATAAAATCTAAAAATAAAATTAAAACCATAATATCTAATGTTACCCGATTTGGGTAAACAATTTATCGTGCTGATGATTTGACGAAGCCTAAGGTTCTGGATAGAGCCGCGCATGTGCCTGGTCTCTACCGAAGTCCACTCAGATCAGATGTCCAAATATCAGATCTGAAGTCATTCTGTAGAGCCTTTGAACTGATCTTCAATGACAGCACCTTCATCTTTTGATTCGGGAACTAGTCGCACAACGTTGCAGGATCAGGGACCAACCTTCGATCTCTGAATTTTGCCCAACTCCTTGGGTATGGAGAAGAGAAAAAGAATGGACGTTGAGATGGTGGGAGAGGCAGGGTTTTACCGTAGAGAAATTGCGATGCAAAATAATGGGCACAGGGCCCTATTTATAAGCCTAGGCACCACCTTAGAGTCTTGGAGCTTTAAGCAATTGAATTGCTTAAAGCAGAAGGACTCCCAATCTGATCTCCATGCCCCACACCCTTTTTCTCAGAGTTTTGTTGCACAAAATTTTAGAATTTTGGCATGGTGAAGGATGGATCAAGTTGAGTTGGTGCAAGGAACTTATCTCCCAAAAGTTTGAATCAATTCAAACAATTTGACCCATTCAAATCCTATTTGAATGGGATTCTCCATCCTTATCCATATGGGGCGCATGCCTAGGAGGACGTGTGCCCTTCTCTTCCTCATGAAAATACCTGAGGGTGCATGCCCCTAGAAAACCTCTAGGGGGTGCACACCCCAATCCTTTCTTTCCTACAACAAGGGTCAAACTTTGATCCTTGTCCTATTCCCTTTGCTTACTTTAAGACAAGCCCTAATCAAGTCCCATCTAATGGAATAAGGATAAGTCTTAATCAAGTTAGGACAAGCCTTGATCAGGCCAGGACTAGGTCTAGTTAGATCAAGACGAATCCATATAGGGTATCCAGGAGAGCTTTGTCCAAATTTCTTCTCTTGATTTTAGGACAAGCATTGTATTGACCAGGACAAGCCTGTTCTGACTAGGACAAGCTCCAGTCAGATCAATATAAATCCAAACAAGGCTTCCAAATGAGCCAAATCTAATTTGGCTCAGTCAAGATGAACCAAAAAGACTACAAAAGGAGAATATTAGGCTCAATCATGCGCTAGCATGATTTTCTTGAACCTAATTGGATCTAATCCAAATCAATCAAACTGGATTAGCCTAATTGATGACATCCAAACCCAAACTCTTATTTGTGTGATCCAATTATATTCAGTTCTGTATAGTAATGGAACATGTCATGATCTCTATCTTTGACATCACCAAAATATCTTTTGATGGATCAAAACTCTTCCAATTCATCCAATTTGAATTATCGAACATCAAGATAATTCTAATTAGTCCCAAAATCCATCAGTGACACCAACAGTATATGGTGGCAATCCATCAAAATCGAATGCGAATCTCTCAGTGCAGCTATCTATATGATTATATTTTTTTATCATGAGCTCCGATAGGATTAGGGTTAAGGTAAACTCGTCAAACCCAACACCCATCATACGAATGAATCATTCGATTCGAATCCGATGTGAAATCCTAATAGAAACTCTTTTCTATTATTTCACACTACCATGGCCATGGATTTTAGGACTCGATCTCATGATCATCATTGGACTACTCCTTCTCTACCGAGGTTGATAGATCCCATCTTGGTGCGATCCAATTCCTATAATGAACATGCTATAACCAACATACACCTCAAGATTTCGAATGGCTAGGAGACCGAGTTATGATATAGTCAAACTATAACCCCTCAAGATGAATTATCAATACACTTCAGATCAAAGAATCAGACACAACTGCAGCATCGAGCTAGTCATCAACGAGAAGATAGACTTTCTTATAGCTGCTCAAGATGGTCACACTCAGTGCCCTTATCCTCAACAAGTACCTATACTCTCACTTCGATGTCTTTACACCATAGACTCAAGATACATCTATCCCAGGAAAGCAATCGTACATCGATCTTTCGGATCAATCACCATCCTTATGATGATCATATAATCGGGAGTAATTTATAAGTTAATTATGATAACACATGCCTGAAATGCTCAACTCTTGGGAATATGTGTTATGATATCCATTAACTCAATGGATGTATCACAAACACTTTATACATAACGTGATAGAATAAAATAACTCTTTTATTAATTTTAAGTCAAAATTATGAAAATGCTCCTACAAAATATTTTACAAGTGTCGGGCAATCTGGCTTTTAAGGCACACATCTAACAAACTCCCACTTAATCTAAAGTCAATTGGCTACAAATCTAAGTCCCATCTTCTCAAAATGGGCTTGGCTACAACTCTCTTAACCTTGATGTATCCCTTCTCAAGGTAACATGGATGAGGTAAAAATAACACTTAGGACTCAATCTCATGATCATCATTGAACTACTCCTTCTCTATCGAGGTTGATAGATCCCATCTTGGTGCGATCCAATTCCTATAATGAACATGCTATAGCCAACATACACCTCAAAATTTTGAATGACTAGGAGACCGAGTTATGGTATAGTCAAACTATAACCCCTTAAGATGAATTATTGATGCACTTCAGATCAAAGACTTAGACACAACTGCAGCATCAAGCTAGTCATCAACGAGAAGGTAGACTCCCTTATAGCTGCTCAAGATGGTCACGCTCAGTGCTCTTATGCTCAACAAGTACCTATACTCTCGCTTTGATGTCTTCACACTATAAACTCAAGATACATCTATCCTAGAAAAGCGATCGTACATCGATCTTTTGGATCAATCACCATCCTTATGATGATTATACGATCGGAAGTAATTTATGAGTTAATTATGATAACATATGCCTTAAATTCTCAACTCTTGAGAATATGTGTTATGATGCCCATTAACTCAATGGATGTATCATAGACACTTTATACACAATGTTATAGAATAAAATAACTCTTTTATTAATTTTAAGTCAAAATTTTGAAAATGCTCCTATAAAATATTTTACAAGTGTCAACCAATCTGGCTTCTAAGGCACACATCTAACAAACTCCAACTTGATCTAAAGTCAATTGACTACAAATCTAAGTTCCATCTTCTCAAGATGGGCTTGGCTACAACTCTCTTAACCTCGACGTATCCCTTCTCAAGGTAATCATGGATGAGGTAAAAATGCCACTTGATGTGCATTGGTGTAGTTTGCTATCACGGTCTGCTTGAAACTCTTCTAGCTTGCAGCACTATTATTACATATGAATAAACTTTCAGATGTTGACTTTCGATCGTAAATGTTAGACATAAAGTCTGAGTGTGTATACCTCTAGACCTAGAGTTCTTTATATTGAACCTCTTCATCACCTCTATGTACATCTTCCATAAGAGACCTAGCATCCTATTCGATTTATCTGTATAGACCTTAATTTTCAAGATGATGGATGCCTCTTCTAGGTCTTTCATAAAAAACTCCTTTGACAACCACACTTTAACTAATGTCAATATGAAAATATCATTTCCAATCAGGAGGATGTCATCCACGTACAATACGAGAAAGACAACAACACTCTCACTGACTTTTTTTAATACATAAGGCTCAGAGTCAATTGCTGACTTCATTACCTCTAATAATTTCTCAGAGTCGATATCTGATATCGCCTCATCATAGATTTTAAGATCATCACCATGAACCTCATTTTCTGTAAGGAATATTTTTTCTACATCCTCTTGAATAGTACTTAAGTACCGCTCAGGAGGACGAAAAATCCTATTTGACCTATGAGGTGGAGGAGGTAGCATGTGAATTGGTTCAGACTAACTGGAGTCCATAGATTTTTTGCCTCATTGCTCTTCAAAGACTTTCTCCTCAAGCCTAATCAATCTTCTAATGCCACCATCTTGAACAAACTATTTTTCAAAAAAAATGGCGTGTCGACTCTGTTGGTGATATCAACTCCTCTAATACTACTTATTGAGGATCTACTATCAGATTATTATGGTAGGAAAAAAGAAGAAAAATAAAATAAGTAAAATAATCAAGTACATGGATCAGCCTAAAGGCTTGCCTCTATAGGGCATGCAAAGCTCCACTATGAAAGAAAAAAATAAGTATAAGAGGAGAACATCCACTCTCAACTCACCATACATAAATCTCTCTCAATTAGAAGCTACCCTCACAAAGCTCTCTCAGAATTCCAAAAAGACCCTCAAAAGCTATAAGATGCTCTGCCCTTACAGCCTCCATGCCGAATGCTATGCACCTATTGCTTCTCTCTCTTATGGGCTGCACGTACTCGGTACTCTGTCAAGCTCCTCTTGACGGCTGTCTAAGCCTCTCTATGTACCTCTCATGCCACACCTAGGTCTATAGTACCTCAAGCTTTTAAATAGGATGAGAATCCTCTTCTCAGCAAATCACTAGAGTCCTAACAGAACTTTTTCTCCTAATATGAGTTGAACATGATCTTGATGGAGTCTTGAAATATTTTTCAATCTTCAGATCATGACCGCGGCAATCCATGGCCACTGAATCCTATGGTCCATGCGCAACTCTCATAGACCTCTTAGATTAATCATAATCTAAATCCAAATAAAAAATTTCATCCTATTCTGTTCACCTCCATCGAGCCGGTTCAGTTAGAGGTCAAGCTAGCTCGACTGCATCTCACCCAAATACCTGCTTTCTATCTGTCTAGGAGGGTCAGCTCGATTATGATTTGAGCTAGCTCGATCATAGCCTGAGCTGGCTCGACCCCATATCCAAGCCAGCCTGGCTGCTTGCTAATACTGATTCTCCTCTTGCTATGAATCAAATTCGAGGCATCAAATTCTAACAATCTCCATCTCGACTAGACATGCGGCTTCCACCTGACTTTGAGAGATTCTGGATCTTCTTGCCTTCATGCCTTGGAGCAATTGCCTGCTGATCATGGATGGGCAAACATCGAAGTCGAGCTAGGTTGCTCGATCCCACCTCCATCAATGGCTGTGATCCTTCTAACCTGAGATCTGCTCGGAATAGTCTCCTACAGTAATAGAAACTTCATCTTGTGACGTCACATGTTGTCCTTCTGAGTCTCCCATCTCGTGTCCAATCCATCTCCATTTGGAGCTCCATCTCTCACTAAACTTTTTGTGATGAGGTAATGTCCTCCATAATTTCTTTCACTTAACACCATCCTACTACTGCACATGATTTTTAGGATTCCTCTATCAGCTTTCCATTTGAAGTCAGTCGAATCCAGTCTACTTAGTGAGATTAGATTCTTCTTAAAGCTGGATATGTATCGGACCTCACCCAACTTCTTCACTATTCCATCATAGAGCTTCATGCTAACCATCCTACTGCCCTTGATCTCACAGCTCAACCCATCTGGTAGGAATACAGTGTCCTTACTGGTTTCTAGGAAGTCAAACATCTCCTCCCTGCAATATACATGATGAAAATAGGTAGAATCCATAATCCACTGGAAGGAAGAAGTAGATACTTCATCAGTAATCAGAAGGACATCATCACTGCCTTCTATATTGCTACTAGCATCGCCATAGCAGCCCTCATTCAATCTTTGAGTTATGGGCAATCCTTGATTCGATGCCCCAACTCATCGCATCGGTAGCATCTGATCTTGCTATGGTCTCTTATCTTGGATCTAGATCATCCTCGTAATCTTTTGTTGCACCATCTACTATCTCCTACTCCTTCAAAAATCGCCAAAGCTAAGCTACCGCTATATGAGCTCGAAGCTAGGTTCTTCTTTCTAAGAACCTCATTTTGGAGAATCGCTATAATAACTTTGTCCATCTTGATGGTGCTCTTGCCTACAAGAAGAGTAGTCACTAAAGACTCATACGAAGAAAGAAGCGATGCTAGCAAGACCAATGCCCTGATCTTCTCCTCAATTTTTTCACCAATACTGAGGAGGTTAGTGATGGATAGATGCTCCTACATGCTCTGACCTTCGTCCATCCATAGTTGATAAAACTTTCTACAAAGGAATAGCATGTTGGTGAGTGACTTTGCCATGTACAACTCCTTGAGCTTCGACCATAGCACCATTGGAAAAATCTTGCCAAGTATATGGATCACGACATCATCTGCTAGATACAAGTGGATCGTGCTCACCACCTGCATCTAAATCTGCTTCTAATCCTTCACCTCCATGGTGGTTGGCATCTCCTCATACAAGAGAGCATCGATCAAACCCTATTGGATGAGGACATCCTTTACCCTTACTTGCCACAATGAGAAATTATCCTTTCTATCAAATCTATTAATCTCCACTTTGATTGCGCTTGTCTTCTCCATATTCTTCAATCTTTAACACCACTATTGCAATTTATGCTCTGAAACCACTTGGCTCTGATATCAATTTGTTGGTGATATCAACTCCTCTAATATCAGTTATTGAGGATCTAGTACCAGATTATTGTGGCAAGAAGAAAGAAGAAAAATAAAATAAAAAAAATAATCAAGTACATGGATCAGCCTAAAGGCTCGTCACCATGGGGCATGCAAAGCTCCATAATGAAAGAAAAAAATAACTACAAGAGGAGTGCACCCACTCTCAACTCACTATACATAAATCTCTCTCAACTAGAAGCTACCCTCACAAAAGCTCTCTCAGAATTCTAAGAAGACCCTCAGAAGCTATAAGATGCTCTACCCTGACAGCTTCCATACCAGATGCTATGCACCTATTGCTTCTCTCTTGCAGGTTGCACGTACTCGATGCTCTTCCAAGCTCCTCTTGGTAGCTGCTAGAGCCTCTCTACATGCCTCTCACATCACATGCGCCACACCTAGCTCCACAGCACCTCAAGTCTTTAAATAGAATGAGAATCCTCTTCTCAATAGATCACAAGAATTCTAACAGTACTCTTTCTCCTAATATGAGTCGAACATGATCTTGATGGAGTCTTGGAATATTTTTCAACCTTCAGATCATGATCATAACCCTCCATGACCATTGGATCCCATGGTCAACGTGCAACTCTCATGGACCCCTTGGATTAATCATAATCTGAATCCAAACAAAAAATTATGTCCTGTTCTATTTGCCTACATCGAGCCGGCTCTATCAAAGGTTGAGCTAGCTTGACTGCATCTCATTCGAACACCTACTTTCTATCTACCTGAGAGGATCGGCTCAACTATGGTTTGAGTCGGCTCGATCTTAACCCGAGCCAGCTCGATCCCGTATCCGAGCCAGGCCGACTGCTTGCTGATACTGATTCTTCTCTTGCTGTGGATCAAATTTGAGGCATTAAATTCTAAAAGACTCATAATCATATTGTAGTCTTCTAGAAGATAGAAATAATTTCCTAAGATACTTTTGGATATCCAATAAACCAAGCTCAAAGGGACCTAGACTCTAACTTATCCGCCTACTATCTCTTGACATGGATCGGACAATTTCAAATTCTAAGATAACTCAAACTTGGCTTCTTGCCATGTCATATCTCATACGGTGTGGTAGGAATAGATTAAATAGCTATCACTAAATTATGTTCCTAAAAAAATTTAGAAAGATTCGTGAAGCTCATCATGGATCAGACTATATCTAATAGGATCTGATTTTCTCATTCTAAAACTCCATTGAGTTGAGGCATTTAGACGAAGTCTATTATGAGGTTATGCCATTGTCCTTAAGATAGTTTAAAAATTTTCAACTAAGATATTGATAAGTATCATAAAAACATCATTAAAAATAATAATTTATTAATTAATTTATATCTTTTTAAAAAAATTAAATATTTTATTTATTATTTTTAGAAAATATATTTACTAATGGAAAGAGCTCATTTTTTTGTTTGCAACAAAATAAGTTTGGAGCAAATCGGAGTTAAAACAGATTGAATATAAATTTTCAAAGAAAAAATTAAAAAAATAACAAAATGGCTCAGCCGGCTCGCCAAGCCAAGCTGACGCGCCCAGCCAAGCCATCGAAAGCAGCTCAGCCAGGGCATCCTAGCTCAGTTGGTGCATCGCTCAAGCTAGCTCAGCCATAAAAGTCGCCCGTCAGTCCATGAAACTAGGCGTGGATCGTTAGCTCAGCAGAAGGCAGCAAATCACAAGCTGCCACATGATGGACTAAGACCCTTAAAGGGTGTACAGAAAATTCACCGCAGCATATAGGGGCAAAATAATAATTTTATGAGACAAGGCGTGTGGTGATTGGTTACGATCTATGGTACACTCGGTCTACTGGGTCCATGTGAATAGTAATTGCATGATCGTGTGGCTGTGGTTGATTTCGGTCCAAATCTGACGACTGTGATGTTTACCTAGGTTGATTCAAATTTAGCCAACTCCATCAATGTGATCCGATGATTACGAAGGCTCCAGGCGATGATCAAATGATCAGATTTTGCCTAAATCAAGATCAGACGATGAGAACGATTTCCTACTCTGATTCAAAGCTGATCAGTATGATCCGACGACACCTCATGCTCCAAACATTGATCGGATGGCTAATAGAGTTTCCAATGATGATCAAGCACCCAGAATGAGATCCAAAGGTCTAATCTTCTCCATCAGGCCCGATCCAATGGCTAGATTTTAATCTGACTTGATTTGGGCTTTTAAAACTTAATTTTTGATGATTTTGGGACTGTTTGATCAAAATCTGACAGCCAGAACTCATGGAATTGCATAGAATTCATCCAAAGGCTCTTTAAATCCAATTTTTCATGGGATTTCTCTAGATTTTACCGATCAAACACTACCTTAGTCTCATATTGGCCGATAGCACTTATTCCTCCCCTCCAACACCTATAAATAATACCCCAGGCCATAAAATCAAATTATCTTTAGTCATGGGAAGATGATGGTATAGGTTAGAGCTATGCTTAGGATTCATGGTGGCTTCGAAGTAGATGGTGCCGAGCGGAAGAGCTGAACTTCTACACCATCTCAACACCAATGGGGATTCAAGATCAAAGATCAGCTTATCTTTAATTTTTATTTTCTTTTTCTTTTTTTTTAATTTTATATATTTAAATTTTAAACCTTTAATTAATGTAAATTTTATTTTTTGCTATTTAAATTTCATGCACTTTAATTTTATTGCAAATTTAATTTTTGCTCTTTAATTTTATTGCAAGTAGATGCTAAGATCTAACTAATAGATCTCACTACCAAGTCTAATTTTCTATACCTTTTAATTTTTGTTTTTTATTTATAATTCTATTTTTTGACTTTAATTTTATCTTTTTTTTATAAAATTAAATATTTTAAAACTAAAACACTACCTTCTCTATGGATTCGACTCGACTCACTACTTACTATCTTTTTTAATTATTTAATAAGTCAAAATTAAACTGATAAACATAGTGTCTTAACGATAATATCGTGCTCTTATCAAATTTTTAACACTATTTCTGAGGATGGCATAGATGCTATTTTTTTATTTCATTAATTTTCTTATAAATTAAGAATAATTTTAGCAAACGCACCAAGTTTTTGGCACCGTTGCTGGAGAAGATAAGGACATTAAAATTTTTGATCCTTTTGATTTTTTATAAAATAAATTATAAATAAATATTTAATTTTTTTCTTACTAACTTTTCTTATTTATTTTGTAAATAAAAAAAAAGAACAAAAAGATTAGGACAAGGAGGAAGCTTCCAATCCAATTTTGCTTGGTAAGATCAATCTTAATCCTAGACCTCTTTTCTTTTTTATTAATTATTTATTTTATTTTTAAATTAATTAATATTATCCACTTAAATCTAATTAAAAATCTCATGATAAGAGTAGAAATCCTAATTGCTTAGAGCATCCATCATATTAGTTTTATTTTTTTTTTTATTTTTTTGATGATTGCTGGAGGCAAGGTAAGCTTTTCAGAACTCAATTAATTGCATGCATCTAGTTTAAATTGCATAAAAATTCTTGCTTGAAAAAAATTTATGCATATTCATATTAAATCAAATTAAGGGCATCACCCAATTAAATGAGATAAGGTAGAAATTTGATCATTCTTCTTTGGCCCATAAACAACCAACCAGCATCCATCAATGGCCTAAGCCTCTAAATTAAAATCTATTAGACATCGGCCCTAGGAACTCGAGCTTAAAAGAATAAGAAATTCTAAGAGTTGGACTGGATTAGAGTTAGTCAGTTTAACTAGTGTCTAAGAAAAATGGTTCAGAGACGATGGGCCTGAAGGATGGTGGTTTATAATTGATTCCATTAGCTTACCTAGCCAAGTATAATTAGTGTCTAAGGCAAGAAATAGGGGAACTCCCACCAATCTTACATTTATCTGATCAGTTGATTGGCTGATTCTCTACTTGAAGGGCTTAAAGGTGACTTTGACAGTTAAGAGCTGTCTAGATCTAGAACAACCCTTAGTCAGGATTACTTGTCTAACTTATTTGCTAATTACATTAAATATAAATATAATTATTTTTTCTATATCATCTCTAGATTCAGGTCTTCTTAGGACTCTTTCTTAGAACTCTCTTCTTTCTCTTCTCTTTTCTTCTCTCTAAAAAAATAATTACAAAAATAAAAAATATTTATATAAAAAAATTGAATCACATATTAGGACTGCACTAGTACATGTACAGTAGGAGATTGCTATTACCTGACTAATTAAACCAAATTCCAAAATTGAATGATTGATTCATATAAAACTTGAAAATCAAATGGCTAAAAATAATGGAGAACCACCTAGGCAGATGAAAGAATATTTTATTTCTTCTACCTATAACCCATCGACTTGTATTCAATTATCAGATATCTCTACTAGCCATTATGAAATCAAGTCGACCATAATCTAGATGCTTCCATCTTTCTATGAGAATACCAATGAAGATCCTTACAAGCATCTAGATGAATTCTTAGAAATCTGCTCTATGATAAAAATCCAAAATTTTTTTGATGATGCCCTTAGACTGATATTGTTCCCTTTCTCATTAAAAGATAAAGCCAAGTATTGGCTTGGCACAATAGGAAGACCAATCAAAACTGAGCTGAATTACAAAATGAATTTCTTAAGAAATTTTATGCCATAGGCCAAACCAACACCATGAGGCAAGCTATCACTGGATTTGCTCAGCTTCCAGGGGAACAAATTCATGAGTCATGGGAAAGACTTAAGAAACTTCTTAGAAAATGCCCGCATCATGGTCTATCTAAGTGGCAAATAGTTCAAACTTTTTATGAGGGTTTAGAGATTAATATAGACAAATTGTAGATGCATCTTATGGAGGTGCATTCATGAGCAAAAGTGAGGATGAAACCTATATATGCCCTGTTTGAAACCTTGAATGAAAACTTAATTAATAATGCTTCATTATCTTTCTACCAAAAGTGGATAGGGATCCATAAATTTAAACATCCAGAATCTAGTTCTAAGGCTAATTTGGACCTGATAAATAAAGTGGACCTTCTTATCTAGAAATTAGATAAATTCCTAATCCTAAGTCAACAATCTCCTGCATAATTCACAGCACTCTCTAATTATCATAAAATTTATTCAATTTGTGCTAGCCCAACCCATCATATGAGTGAATGTCCCAGGACTGCATAATTTTCATCTTTTATCCAAGAATAAGTCCAAGTTGCTTAAGGCTACTCTAAGCCAGTTAATGATCTTTTTTCAAATTTATATAATCCAGACTGGAGGAACCACTCTAATTTTTCTTGGATACCCCAAAATACTCAGGCTCAGACCTAATACCAAAACTTTACCTATAATAATGGTCAGTCTAGTCAATTTACCCGGTCATCATATTATAATCAGCCATTATACCCACCTCCTTAATAGACCAATCTAGCTGACGATAGATTTAATCAACTTCAATAATCGATTTTGACTCAACAACAGTCCATCGCCAGGCTAGAAGCTCAAATAGGATAATTAGCTGAGTCTAACATGAAGAGAGAACTAGGTCAACTATCAAGCCAATCAATTCTTATAAATAATTCATCTAATATTTACCAACCACTTGGACCTAATTATCAATCTAATATCCCACTTACACTACTATAAAAAAGGACTACGATAGCAGTTTGTAATCACTGCCATAGCCCAAAAAATCGCTGCCATAGGCTATGGCAGCGATTTTCTAACCACTGCTACTGTGGCCATCGTCGTAACTCTATAGTAGTGGTGGTTAGAACCACTGCCATAGATAGCCTATTGCAGTAGTTTATAAACCGCTGCAATAGATCGACCTATCGCAGTGATTATGTAACCTCTATCATAGAATATTAATAATAATGATTACATAACCGCTATCATAGGTAATCTATAGCAGCAGTTTCTTAACCACTGCCATAGGTCTAGTATAGTGATTGGCATCGAACCTATGGCAGCGGTTATAAAACCACTGCCATAAATCTTGAATAATTAAAAAAAATAAAATTTTTATTTTTTATATATTTTACTTGATAAATATAGATATATAACATAAGAAAATATAATAAATATAAAAATTATTCAAAAATACTAAAATTTTATTATCGAATAAAATTTATTATAATATTTTTTTAAAAAATAAAATATATCAAAAGTCTCCTAAATCTACATCATCATCATCGTCGTCGTCATCGAAAGCTGGAGCCGGAGCTGGAGCTAAAGTTGGAGCCAGAGCTGGAGCTAGAGCTGGAGTCGGAGCCAAAGCTGGAGCTAGAATGTGGGCCAACATATCCTCGAAGCTCCTGACTTCAAAATGTGTACTGAGCATCAACATCATGTCTCTCACGATGCCCTCCAGATGAGATGCACACTCCTCAGCCTGATCTGCCCACATCGCAGCATGATCTGCCCATGCCAATGCCTCCTCAAGCTCCTTCCGATTGACGACATCAAAAGTTTGTGAGAAGATGCTCACCTCAAACCAGTAGCTCATCGACATGTGTTCGGGCCTGCATCGGATCCTCCTAGAGTGCTCAGGCCCCAAGACCTGAGATATATGGTCATGGAGCCTAGAGGTATCCGGGCCCTTGCTCGCGAGCACATCTAACTAATCATGTAATTATAAATTAAAATAAAATTTTATAAGAAATACTATAATACTAATCATATATACTAATATATTTAATACTTACAAAAATATGCTCGATCGCGGCATTCATCGGCATGCCCGTCTTGTCCGTGTGGCTGGATCGAAAGATCTCGCTATGGCTGGGCAACACTCCATCTCTCATCAGCTATAACAAAGAATAAATTTATCAAAAAGATGATAAAAAAATATGAATTTAATTTATCTAGTTATCTCTCTATGCACACGACTGGCCATAGACTCATCGCCTAAAGTGTGCGTATACTCCTGAGCTGCACGATTCTCCCAATTCTGATGAAAGATAGCCTAATAAATATTCAAATAAATAATAAATATTTAAAAAAATATTTAAATAAAATTTTAATCATATTAAAAAATTTAGAAATTAGGAATTTTACCTTGAAATCCTGGCTCCTTCAGTGTCTAACCATCCTCTCCCACTGACTCGGAGGACAGTCCTATATCTAGGAAACAAGCTCCTCTAGAGTATCTCATCGGAGCTTGAGCTATCCTCTATGAAGCTTGACCTTGTAACCCAGGTATAACTTTTTGATCTTTTTCAGTCAGGCATCTCAAGCCCTCTCATGATCGGAGAAGTCGTACCTTCTCTGCATAAATTTATCAAAAATCAATTACAAAATTATTCTAATCAAACATATATAGTGTAAACATATAAAATGCATAAATATAATTAAGATGCATGTACTTACCCATATCTCCTCCCATACTCGGTCCCTGACAGCAGCATCCATCAAATGCCAGTCTTTGAGCTTTGCGGGAATGATGTCCGACCGCCTCATAGGCACTCCAAAAGAGGAATGCATCTCCTGTGCGGTCTCTCTTATCGGCATCTCTTCCGCATCATACTGCACCATCACCTGATGCTGATGGTTCCACATGTGTTCCATATGTATGGGACTGCAAAATATCTGGCTAGATGATGTACCTGCAATGCAAATATGTTATGCAAATATATAAGTATACAAATACTATATAAAAAATAATATTATGTTAATATAATAAAAATGTACACTCAGATGCCTACGATAGTAGAGGCTCAACTGTCGGTGGAGTAGATGCTGTCGGTGGAGTAGATGTCGATGGTGAAGGTTCCTGAGCAGTCGATACCGCGGTGGATGGAGTATGCTCTAATTGCTCCTCGGATGCTGAACTATGAGTAACCCATCGAGGGGCAGGGGTGAAAGCTAGATGGTGTTTCGGTGCCATCGTGACTTACAACATTAATGAACATTAATCAATATAACATTATAGCATATCAAATTTTATTTCCTCGAAAGCTGAGCCGACTCCATGCCTGAGACAGTCGGCTCTGTGCTTGAGACATCCGACTAGGATCCTCTCCCAGCCGGCTTAATCACGGCCCGAGCCAGCTTGGCTGCGTATCCGAGCTGGCTCGATTGTACGCCATCCCCTCGATCACTCCCTCTCTCCCTCTCTCGATCTCTCTCATCGATGATGGTGGCGAGGCCGAATCCCTCCCTCCCAGCTTTTTCATCTCTCGATCTTCCTCTCTCCCTCTCTCGATCTCCCTCATCGGTGAGGTCGGACCCCATCCCTCCCTCTCTCACTCTCTCGATCTCCCTCGCCAGCAAGGCCGGACCCCATCCCTTCTAGTGATGCCGATGAGGCCGGACCCCCTCCCTCCCTCTCTCGCTCTCTCAACCTCCCACTCTCCCTCTCTTGATCTCCCTCACGACGAGGCTGGACCCCCTCCCTCCCAATGATGGTGAGGCTGGACGATGGTCGAGGTTGGATCCCTGCCTTCCTCTCTCAAGTACAGACCCATCGGGTATTCAGGTTTGGATTCGGTATCAATAATTAAAATTGGATCCCAATCTGAATATCCAGATTCTGATCCAAACCCAACTTGTTAATAGATCTAATCCACAGCTGCCGACATGGCATGGCTAAAGGCTACCACCACGGCATGATCCAAAAACTATGGTATGCAGATAATTATAATATTTATAATAAATATTGATAATATCTATTATAAATATTTTATAAATTATTATGAATATACATGATTAATAAATAATACTATAAAATTAAAAAAATTAATTATACTTGCAGCTATAGAGGGTGGGTCACATCAAAAGCTCTGAGGATCGTCGATGATGATGCTAGAGGAGAATGACGATACTAGAGGTAACCTACGAAACAAAAGTAAGATAGTGAGATAGAAAAGAGAGAAAAAGAGAAAAAAAGAGAGAGCAGGGGTGGGGGGATGAGGGGCTAGGGAGCACATGACGAGGAGGCTGAAGGAGGCTTTGCACTCGATCGGGGGGATCAGAATGGTGGAGGTGGGGGGTGGGGTTTCGCGGGGGCCGAAGGAAGGTCGAATGGAGATTCGTCGGAGGGGGGTTCGCTGGGGACCGAGGGAGGGTCGGATGGAGGGCGGGCGGGTGGTTTCAACGGGGCCCAAGTGAGGGTGGAGGGGGGGTTCGCTGAGGGGGGTTTCGGGGGGACCGAGGGAGGGTCGGATGGGGGTTCGTCGGAGGAGGTTTCGTTGGAGGCTGAGGAGGGTCGGATGGAGGGGTGGGGGGTTGGGGGGGAGATGGTGGGTAGCGAGGAGGGCGGTCCAGGATGGGGGGTCGAAGATGGAGGGGGAAGGAGGGGCGACACGACGCGAGAAGAAGAGGGGCCGACGCTCGGTGG
>QRFJ01001940.1:198871-254147 GCA_006176705.1 Cocos nucifera | reverse complement strand
TGACCAAGACCCTAAGAGATTTACAAAAAAATCATGTCTAGCCACATGGGGCATTTTTGGTTATTTCAAGTGGCAAAGTTCAGGTCGCTAATTGGCTGCAAGTCTACGAAATGCCCAGTCCCACGCATGGTCCATATGAACAGAATATGCAATCGACGGCTAAGGATGTTCTCATCTTGATCCAATGACTGCCTTTATTTTGCATATTTTTGATTTGATTTTAAGACGAGATCCAGTGCACGATCGGATGGTTCCAAGGTGCTCTTGACATTGATCGGACAATTGATATAAGATCTAGCGACAATTTAAAACACCTAGCAATGATCTGATTGGCGAAAAAACTCCTTGATCAAAGTGATCCAATGGCGTGTAGATAATTCTGACTTGATTTGGGCTTTTTAAACTTGAATTTTTGCGAGATTTTGGACGCTTTGATTCAAAATCATGATAAGGCCAGAACTCATGGAACTGCAAAAATTCGATCAGGGCTATTTTAATCATTTTTCTAAATTTCTTCATATTTATGATCAAAAACTCCTTAGTCCCATATGGCCATAAACAAAGTTCGCATCCTCCTCAAACTCTATTAGAACCCCAGAACTCCAAAACTCATTACTTCGATCATGGTAAAGGTATGGGTATATGATGTTAGAACCATGCTTGGTTAACAGGCTACTTTAAGGGACAATGAAGCGGAAGAAGAGCTAATCTACTATCCAATCTTCACGGAGCTGAATTCAGATCAGATCAATCTTCTAGTTTTTATTTTCTCTTTTTTAAATTTCATGTATTTTAAACTTTAAATTAATTTAATAATGTAAATTTATTTTCTGCTTTTAATTTATCTTTTATTTTATTGTATTTTATTTTTTTGCTCTTTAAATTTTTTATTAATTTTATTGCAAGTAGATGCAAGATCTAACTATATAGATTTACTACCAAGTCAATTTTTTCCATTATTATTTATTTTTTATTTATAATTCCTATTTTTTGACTTTTAAATTTATCTTTTTTTTAAATTTTTATAAATAATATTTTACAAATTCTAATAAAAATACTTCTCTTTGGATTCGACTGACTCACTACTTACTATCCTATTTTTACATCAATTTAAAAGTCAAAATTAAAACTAATAAATATGGTTCTTAACGAACAACATCGTTGCCTTATATTAACAGATTGGAGAACCACTCTAATTTTTTGGATATCCTTAATAGAACTCAGAATACCAAATTTATCTTATAATAGTGGTCAATCTTAGTCAGTTCCAGGCATCAATATATTGTCAGTATTATACTATCTAGCTGACATATATTTAATCAATTTTAATAATTGATTTTACTCAATAATATCTATCATAGGCTAGAAGCACAAATAGGATAATTAGTGAGTCTAATATGAGAGTAGAACAGGTCATACCGAGCTGATGATGTTGCAAATCTTAAAATAATCCATCGCAACGTCATCAACCACCTGGAACTAATATCAATCCAATTCCCAAAGAATCCAAATTAGAATGCTAAGTAATTTTTAAACTTAAAGTTATAGAATTCTGATGGACCCATACCAAGACCAAGTGAGAGAGGCTAGTACTAATGCTAGCCAAAATAAAAATTTAGAAGAACCAGGTTAAGTATTGAGACTAACCATATGAAGACCGAGCTAGGACTAATGCTGGTTCTAATTAAATGAGATTAAAAGAAGAAGAAAGAAGATGATTATTGAGTCCTATAAACCTAAAAATCCTATTTCCTTCAACTAGAGTCCAGTTCTTCTTATAAAAATCAAAGGAGACATGCAATGAGAGACATGGAGTTGATTTAAACATGATCGTATTAATTTATCTTTAGAACTGAACCATCTTTAGATATTTCCAAGTATCCATTGAATTTAAACTCAACTCCTAATACAAAAACTCAATCATGAAACATTCTAGAAGAACAAATAGAAAAATTCTTAATAAACAAGGATTTGAGAATGGGGTTATGCAACTATTTCCCATCATTAATAATAAATATATCAATAAAAGGAATAACAACTACTTCCTAAGATTTAGTATCCAAATATTAGAATTTGTACAATCCAATTTTGAATAGGATAGGTTATCATTGTGTTTGGCTAAAGATAGTAAAACTTAATGCTTGTTGGAAGGCTACCTAATATTTAAGTTTTTTACATCTAATTTATTTTTTTAGTTTATTTTTTTTTAAGGTCATTTGATTAAGTTAGAGGAGAGCGTAAATTTCAAAATATGCTGGACCATGAGAATACATTGAGTCAAGTATATTCTTTTCTATTCTTTTACATCTTTTTTTTTCTTTTCATTGAGGAATTAATGCCAATTAAGTTGATGGAAGAGAATATAAAAATTAAAAAAATTTAAGTTCTCAAAGAAGTTATATTTAGAATTTAGACACTCTGATTATGCTTAAGAATCGAGTTGAATAAAAATTTTTTTTAAAAAAAATTGATAACAGATCAGAGAATTATGATACTAAGGGATCAAGTATTAAAGAAAATATAATAAAGGTTAGTCTAGAATATAAATATTTTTTTTGAGCTTTTATTTTTCCTACAGCATCAAAGGAAAGAGTCTACTTTTTTATGGGCTTATGTAGGATAACTATACATTTCTTTATAAAAAAAAATTACTCTTAAAATAAAATAATTTTCAAGTACTTCTCACTAGGTAACCTGGCCTCTTTGCCTAAGCAAGCATTAAGTTTCACATAAAAAGATGGAAAGGACAAAGAAGCTCATTGTAAAGCTAATCTTAACTCGTAACCTGTTTGATTCGAGCTAGTAAGTTTGAGTGGTATTCTAAACCTAATGCTCTAAAGCTAACTAGTTTGGGAGTCATTAGCTCAAGACTCGCTAGATGAATCAAATAGAAAGCTTAAGTTAAGGCACTCAATAGTAGTACAACTTTAAAAATATATATATACATTAATTTTTCATCGAGTAACCAGATTTCATTGCTTAAGTAAGCAATAATATTCACATCAAAATGTGGGCAATACGAATAAAATAAATTAAATAAATGAAGGTTGGAAGTAGCAATATACTTGCCTATATGAAAGTTTAGACAATTCAAAGATAAAGATAGGGATAATTTAAAAAAGTTTAGAAAAGTTTAATATTCTTCACTTAATTTTTATATTGATAAGTATTAATACTCCAATGACATACCTCATATATGCTCTACTGAAAATCAATGATCATTTTAAAAATTGCTTAGATAAAATTCAAAACTCTAATGTTAAAAGATATATAAAACTAAATTCTTTTTTTACTCGAGGATAAGCAAAGCTTAAGTTGGAGGTATAATAAGTATCATAAATTTATTAATAAAAATATTAATTTATTAATTAATTTATTTTTATTTTTAAAAATTAAATATTTTTATTTATTATTTTTAAAAAATATATTTATCAATGGAAAGAACTCATTTTTTTGGTCACAATGAAATAAGTTTGGAACAAATCAAAGTTAAAATGGACCCAATATGAATTTTCAAAGAAAAATTTTAAAAGATAAAAAAACTTATCTAGCTCACCCAGCCAAGCCGTCGAAAGTAGCTCAACGGGCGCCTCCTAGCTAGCCGGCATGCCATCCAAGCCAACTCAGCCATAGAAGCCGACTCAAGCTAGTTGTCGGTCTACAAAACTAGGCATGGACCACTAGCTCAGCAGAAGGCAGTGAATCACAGGCTGACACATGGTGGACTAAGACCCTTAAGAGGTTTACAAAAAATCAGTCATGGCTCATGAGGCATTTTGGTCATTTCAAGTGGCAAAGTCAGGCGCTAATCGACTCAAGTCTATGAAATGCCCGATCCACCATGGTCCATTTGAACAGTAATGCATGATCAAGCGGTTGATCCAATGGCTGTCGTTTATTCCTATTTTGATTTGGTTTCAGATGGAGATTCAGTGCACGATCGGACGGTTTCGAGCACTCCAAACATTGATTGGATGGTCAATATAAGATCCGATGGCAATTTAGACACCTAGCAATAATCCTACGGCTAAAAAAACCTCCTGATCAAAGCAATCCAACGGCCAAAATTAATTCGAACTTGACCTGAACTTTTAAAACTCGATTTTTGGCGATTTTGAAACCATTTGATCAAGATCTAATGGCCAGAACTCATGGAACTGCACAAAATTCGATCCATGAGCTATTTTAATCCAATTTTTGCCAGAATTTCTTCATATTTAATGATCAAAACTCCTCCTTAGTCCCACATTGCGTAGAAACAAAGGATCCAGCCCTCCTAACTCTATTTTAGGACCCACAGGCCTCCAAAACTCATTATCTTCGATCATGGAAAAGTGATGGTATAGGATGGGAGCCATGCTTGGGTTAGAGGCTACTTTAAGACAACGAATACTGTAAAGAAGAGCTGTCTTCTATGCCATCTTCACGCCGACACCAATTCAAGCTCAAGATCACATCTTTTCTAGTTTTTTTTATTCTCTTATTAAATTTCATGTATTTAAACTTTAAATTAAATTTTAATTAATATAAATTTTATTTTCTACTTTTTAAATTTTAATCTTTTATTTTTATTATTTTATTTTTCTATTCTTTAAATTTTTATACTTTAATTTTATTATACTTTATTTTTATTGCAAGTAGATGCTAAGATCTAACTAGTAGATCTTAATACCAAGTTAATTTTTTTGCATCATTTAATTTTTATTTTTTATTTATAACTATATTTTTTGACTTCAAATTAAATTTCAAAAATCTTTTTTTGTTTCTCTTTTTTTACAAAAATTAAAGATTTCAAAACTAAAATATTATCTTCTCTATAGATTCGATCCAACTCATTGCTTTCTACCTATTTTTAATCGATTTAAGAAATCTAATAAGAGCATGATATTGTCGTTAAGACACCGTATTTATCAATTTAATCTAATTTTTTAAAATAATTAAAAATACATAGATAGCAGTGAGTCCGGATAAATCCATAGGGAAGGTAGTGTTTTTAGATTTGAAATCTTTGATTTTTGAAATGAAAAAAAAAAAAGAAAAGAGTTTTAAAATTAAAAGTAAAGTCGGAAAGAAAAAATTAAAGGATGTAGAAATTTAAACTTGGTACTAAGATCTACTAGTTAGATCTTAGCATCTACTTGCAATAAAATAAAGAGCAATAATTAAAGTATAGAAATTAAATTATAATAAAAATAAATAGCATGAATTTAAAGAACATAAAATAAAATTTATATTAATTAAAATTTTAAAATTTAAATATATATAATTTAAAAAATAAAATAAAATAAAATAAAATAATAGCCTGATCATAATCTTGGATCAGCATGGATGGAAAGAGGGTAGAAGCAGATTTTCTCTCAGCACTAGTTGCCTCGCAGCCATTAACCCAGAGCTTGGCTTCATCCTATACCAAAGCTTTATCTTGATCGAAGATAATGAACTCTGAAGGCCTGGGGTCTTATTTATAGAGCTAGGAGGGTTGGAGAATTTTCTTTTAGGCAATGTGGGACTAAGGAGCTCTTTGATCATCAAATATGGAGAAATCTGATTGAAAATTAGATTAAAAGGAGTTCTGGATGAATTCTATTGCTCTAGATGAAATCTGTCTATTGATAAAAATCCAACGGACCAAAAATCATCAAACTCGGATGCGTATCGGCTCAAATCAGGTTGGATTAAATTTTGGCCATCCGATTGAGTTAATCAAGAGAAAACCTGACTATCGGATAGAGTTCTGGATGTTTTAATCAAGTCGGGAGCTTTCTGAACCATTGGATCTTCATCGGTTGGTTTTCTGGCCATCGGATCGTGCCAGATCGCTGATGAAATTTGAATCAAATTCGAAAATAACAATCACCATCCGATCTTGACCGCAATCAATCAGATTCGTCCGATCGTGCCTTTACTATTCCCAGGGATTGCGTGGACCGACTTCACCATACACCGCAACCAATCAGCATCTCCTATCATCAAGTGAAAAAGTCCAAAATGTCCTGTAAGCCATGATAGATTTTCTATGAACCATTTAAGGGTCTAGGTCCACCACGTGTCACTCCATGATTCGCCGATTTCTGCTGAGCTGGCGGTCCACGCTTGGATCATGGACCAACTGACGGCTTCCATAGCTGAGTTGGCTTGGCTTGATGCATTTGGATGCACCGACTTCATCGGCTTGGCTCGGCTTGGTGGCTTGGCTTGCAGAGCCGGCTGAGCCATTTTTCTTTTTTATTTAATTTTTTTTCTTTTATCTTTATAAATTCATATCTTCTCTATTTTAGCTCCATTTTGCTTCAAACTTATTTCATTATAATAAAAAAAATGAGCTCTTTCCATTGATAATAAAATTTTATTTTTTAATTTTAATTATTTTTAATTAATAAAAATATTAATTTCTTAAAAATTATATATAAATTGATCATTAATTCTTAGAAATTAATATAAATTAATTAATAAATTAATATTTTTATTGGTAAATTTATGATACTTATCACGTCCTTCAACTTAAGCTTTGCTCATCCTCGAGTAAAGAAAAAATTTAGTTTTAAATATCTTTTAACTTTAGAGTTTCAAATTTTATCTAAGCAGTTTTCAAAATGGCCATTGATATTCAGTAGAGCTTAAGTAAGATATATCATTAGGGTATTAATACTTATCAATAAAAAAATTAAGTAAAGAATATTAAATTTTTCTAATTTTTTTCTAAATTATCCGATCTTTATCTTTGAATTGTCTAAAATTTCATATAGGCAAGTGTATTGCTACTTCCGTCCTTTATTTATTAATTTTTATTTTCACATTGTCCACTTTTTGATGCGAATATCATTGCTTACTTAGGCAATGGGACCTGGTTACTCGATGGAAAATGATTTTTTTTTTTTAATATTGTACCACTATTGAGTGTCTTAATCCATTAAGCTTTCTATTTGATCCATGTAGCAAGTCTTAGGTCAATGACTCCCAAACCAGTTGACTTTAGGGCATTAGGTATAGAATATCCCTTGGACTTACTAGCTCGAATCAAACAGGCTACGAGTTAAGACTAGCTTTACAATAAGCTTCTTTATCTTTCCCACCTTTTAATGCGAAACTCAATGCTTGCTTAGACAAAGAGGCCCGGTTACTCAGTAAGAAGTACTTGAAAACTATTTTATTTAATTTTTTATATGAAGAAATGTATAGTTATCCTACACAAGCCCATAAAAAGTAGACTTTTTTTTATGCTAGTAGAAAAAATTAGAAATGCTCTAAGAAAAAAAAATTTATGTTCTAGATTTAATTCTTTATTGATTTTTTTTAATACTTGATTCCTCAATATCTCATAGATTCTCTGATCTATGTATCAATTTTCTTTTAAAAATACTTAGTTTAATTCAATTTTTAAGCATAATCAGGTGTCTAAATACTAATTATTAACTTTTTTGAGAACCTAAAATTTTTAAAATTTTTATTTTTTCCTTCCCAACTTAATCAACATTGTTTTCAATGAAGAAGAAAAAATAAAGCGTGTAATAAAGAATATAAAAGAATACATCTGACTATATTTTTGGTCCAGCATATGCCTTTAAAAATTTGGGCTCTCCCTCCAACTTATTTAAATTATCCTAAAAAAAATTAACTAAAAAACTAAATTAAACTAAAAAAAATTAAATATTGGATTGCCTCCCAACAAGCGCTAAGTTTACCATCTTCAGTCAAACACAATGCAGCTTACTATCCTATGTCGAATATTGGATTGACAAATTTTAATAATTTTGGATTGCCAATCTCAGAAAGTTGATTAATAATCCCATTATTGATATAATTATTATTAATTTTAGGGACATAATTTGTGATCCCATTCTTAGACCCATGTTTATTAAGAATTTCTCCTATTTGTTCTTCTAAAATGCTCATGAATGGAGTTTTTGTATTAGGAGTTAAGTTTGATTCAATGGGTGCTGGAATAGTGACAAAAGATAGTTTTAATTCTGAAGGTAAATTAATGTGATCTTGCTTAACAACTTTGTTAACTCTTCATTACATGCCTCTTGATTTTTGTAAGAAGAACCTACTTCTAGCATTGAAGGAAATAAGCTTTTAGGTTTATAAGTTTTAGGTAAATCATCTATTCTCTTTTTTCCTATGTTTATCTCATTTAAACTAGAACTAGCATCAGTACTAATTTCTGGCTTGGGTTCTTCTATGTGGTTAGTCTCAGTATTAATCAATTCCTCTAAATTTTTATTTTGGCTAGCATCAGTACTAGCATCACTCACCTGGTCTTGGTATGGGTCCATAAGAATCTTATAGCTTTTAAATTCAGGAATTACTTTAGCATTCTAAAATTGGGGATTCTTAAGTGAGACATTAAATTGATAACTTGATCCAGGTGGTTGGGGGACATTAGGTAGATTGTTTGAAATTGGTAGGCTCGATAGTTGATTTAGTTTTCTCCTCATGTTAGACTCAACTAGTTATCCAATTTGAGCTTCTAGCTTGACGATAGATTCTTATTGAGTCAAGATCGATTATTGTTGATTCAAAATTAATTATTGAAGTTGGTTAAATCTATCATCAGCTAGATTGATCTGTTGAGGAGGTGGGTATGATAGCTGGTTGTAATATGATGGCTGGATAAACTGACTAGGCTGACCATTATTATAGGCATAGTTTTGGTATTGGGGCCTATTTTGATAGTTTTGGATAGGTAAAATTTAGGTCTGAGCCTAAGTCTATTGGGATGTCCAAGAAAAATTAGAGTAGTTACTCCAATGTTGGTTATATGAATTTGAAAGGAGATTATTAACCGGCTTGGAGTAGCCTTGAGTAGCTTGAACTTGTTCTTGAATAAAATGTGAAAACTGTGCAGCATGATGGATTGGACTAGGTGATGTAAATTATGCAGGAGATTGTTGACCTAGGATTAGGAATTGATCTAATTTTTGGACAAGAAGGTCAACTTTATCTATTTTTTGGACTATTAGGTTCAAATTAGCCACTTGATTATCAAGTTTAATGTGAATCAACCATTCAATTAAGTTCAACTAAATCAAAAAAAAGTGATTTCCTACCGTGCATGTATTAGTGTAACCCTAATGTATGGTTCAAATTTTTTTAGATTTTTTTTAGAATTTATATATTTATATATATTTATTATTTTATTATATTATTATTTTATTATATTATTATTTTTTAATTTTTTTAATTATTTTATTTATTATTTTTAATTTATTTTAATTTAATTTAATTATTTATTTTAATATATTTTTTAGTTAGTTTAATTTAATTTTTATTTTATTTTTAGAGGAGAAAGGATAAAAAAGAAAGAAGAGTTCTGAAGTAGAGATCCTAAGGAGTCCTAGAACTAAGAAGATAGAAAAGAATTAAGTTTAATTAGGTTTGATGTTGGTTAGCAATCAAGTTGGTCAATTAATTCTAACTAAGGGTTATCCTAGATCTAGACAGCTCCTAACTAACAAGGTCATCTTCAAACCCTCCAAGTATAGGATAACCAATCAACTGGCCAAGTAAGTATAAGATCGGTGGGAGTCCCCTCGTTGCTTGCCTTAGACATCAATTATGCTTGGCTAGGTAAGCTAACGAAACCAATTAGAAATCATCTTCCTTTGGACCTAATCATCCCTGAACCACTTTCCTAGACACCAGTCAAATTGACTAACCCTAATCTAGTTCAACTCTTAGGGTTCCTTGTCCTATTGAGCTTGAGTTCCTAGGGCTGTTGTCTAATTGATTTTAAAATTAAAGACTTAAGTCAATGCAGGATGCTGGTTGGTTATTTGTGGGCCAAGGAAGGATAATCAAATTTCTATCTTGTCTTCTTTAATTGGGTGTTGCCCTTAATTTGATTTAAAGATGCATATGCATAATCCCTTTCAACAAGGGATTCTATGCAACTAAAGTAGATTCATGAAATTGATTAAACTTAAGAGCTTACCTTGTCTCTAGTGATCACAAAATAAAATAAAAATAAAACTAATATATTGCATGCTCTAAGCAGTTAGGATTTTTAATCTTGTCATGAGATTTTTAATTAGGTTTAAATGAATATTTATTAAATTAATTTAAAAATAAAGTAAAAATAAATAAATAAATAGAAAAGAGGACTAGGATTAGGAATGATCTCATCAAGCAAAACAGAATGATTTATTCCTTGCCCTGGTTCTTTTTGTTCTTTAATCTCTTTTTCTATAAAATAAAAAAATTAGCAAGCAATATTTACAAAAAAATAAAAATTTTATTTATAATTTATTTATAGAAAAATCAAAGAGATCAAAAATTTAATGTCCATGCCTTCTCCAGCAACGACACCAAAAATTTGATAAGAGCGTGATGTTGTTGTTAAGACGTTGTATTTATTAGTTTAATCCGACTTCTTAAAATAATTAAAAATACGTAGATAGCAGTGAGTCGGGTCGAATCCATAGGGAAGGTAGTATTTTTAGATTTAAAATCTTTAATTTTTGAAAAAAAAAAGAAAAGAAAAGAGTTTTGAAATTAAAACTGAAGTCGAAAAATAAAAATTAAAAGGTGTAGAAATTTAAACTTTGTACTAAGATCTACTAGTTAGATCTTAGCATCTACTTACAATAAAATAAAGAGCAATAATTAAAATATAAAAATTAAATTATAATAAAAATAAAGAGCATGAATTTAAAGAACATAAAATAAAATTAATTAAAATTTTAAAATTTAAATTTATAAAATATAAATAAAATAAAATAAAATAAAATAGCCTGATCTATGATCTTAGATCGGCATGGGTGGAAAGATGGTGTAGAAGCCTAGCTTTTTCTCTCGACACCAATTGCCTCGAAGCAGCCATTAAACCAGAGCCTGGCTTCATCCTATACCAAAGTTTCACCTTGATCGAAGATAATGAACTCTGAAGGCCTAGGGTCTTATTTATAGAGCTAGGAGGGTTGGAGAGTTTTCTTCTAGGCAATGTGGGACTAAGGATCTCTTTGATCGTCAAAATATGAAGAAATTTAAGTAAAAATTAAATTAAGAGGAGTCCAAGATGAATTCTGTTGCTCTGGATGAAATCTGTTCATTGATAGAAATCCAACAGACCAAAAATCATCAAAATCAGATGTGTATCGGCTCAAATCAGATCGGATTAAATTCTGGCCGTTCGATTGAGTTAATCAGGAGAAAATCTGGCCGTCGGATCAAGTTCTGGATGTTTTAATCAAGTCGGGAGCTTCGTAGACCATTGGATCTTCACTGGCTAGTTTTTTGGCCATCGGATCACGCCAGATCGCTGATGGAATTCGAATCAAATCCGAAAATAACCACCATTGTCCGATCTTGACCACAATCAATCGGATCCGTTCGATCGCACCTTTACTATTCCCATGGACCACATGGATCGGCTTCACCATACATCGCAACCAATCAGCATCTCTTATCACCGAGTGAAAAATCTAAAATACCCTATGAGCCGCGATAGATTTTCTATGAATCCTTTAAGGGTCTAGGTCCACCACGTGTCACTCCGTGATTCGTTGGTTTCTGCTGAGCTGGCGATCCATGCCTGGATCGTGGATCGGTTGATGGCTTTTATGGCTAAGTCAGCTTGGTTTGGTGCATTTGGATGTACCAACTTCGTCGGCTTGGTGGCTTAGCTTGCAGAACCGACTAAGTCATTTTTCTTTTTTTATTTAATTTTTTTTATCTTTAGAAATTCATATCTTCTCCGTTTTAGCTCTATTTTGCTTCAAACTTATTTTATTGTAATCAAAAAAATGATCTCTTTCCATTGATAATAATTTTTTATTATTATTATTTTTTAATTAATTTTTTAATTAATAAAAATATTAATTTCTCAAAAATTATATATAAATTGATCATTAATTCTTAAAAATAAATATAAATTAATTAAAAAATTAATATTTTTATTGATAGATTTATGATACTTATCAAAATCAAAATTAAACTGATAAATACGATATCTTAACAACAATATTGTGCTCTTATCAGATATTCATCTCCTCGATCTGATTGAAGAATCTTAATAAATTTTTTGATTTACTTTTCTACTTCATGTCTAAATTTTTTGAACTTTTCAAAGACTTCAGACTTATGTCGCATCAAGTATACATACCCGTATCGAGATATTTCATTGGTAAAGGTGATGAAGTAGAAAATGTTACCTCTGGCCAACACATCAAATGGGTTGCATACATCTATATATGCTAAGGCAAGTAGGTCTGTGGCCTTTTCTCCATGTCCTATAGAGGGGTAGCTTCATCATTTTGCCTCAAAGGTATGACTCATAAATCAAATATGACTCAAAAGTCAATGGACCCATTAGTCCAGATTTTTCTAATTTGTTAATCATGTCTTCAGCTATATGACTTCACCTAAAGTGCCATAGATACCTTTCATTTAAACTATCTCTAGGTTATTTTAATCCTATGGCATTCATGTTTTGCTCGATATTAAAAATAAAAACATTAATATATAACCGATAGAGACCATTATTTAATAAATCATTTATAATTTTATTTCTTTTATAAAGAATTATACAGTGATCCTTAAAGAAACTAAATACATTAGTGCTCATGTGCCAAGCATGAAATAGAAATCAAATTCCTGCTCTTAGCTGGTACGTAATAACAAGCCCTAAAAAAATTAAGACATATCTAGATGGTAATCGAAGAAGATACAATCCAACGACCATAATAGCAACTCTTGCTCCATTTTTGATGCATAGGATCATCTCACCATCCCTCAACCTACTGCTATCCTCAAGATCTTGCATAGAAGTGCATAATAAGTACTAGAACCAGAGTCAAGCATCCAACTAAATGCAAAAAAAATCATAAGGTTAATCTCAATGACAAGCAAACCTTCAGAAGGTCCTCCTTCATTCTTCTTCTTCAAGCTGGTCAAATATGAAGGGCAATTTTATTTTCAATGGTTGCTGGTGTTGCAATGAAAATATTTTTCTTTGTCTACGGTCTTCTTCTTTCGTTCTCCCTTCTTCTTCTTCCCCTCTACTTTCTGCTTTTTCATAAACTTCTTCTTTCCAAAAGACTTTTTTTTGGAGGAATTCTCATCCACAGCAAGAACTGAGCCCTTTGAACCTTTTACAATTTACTCAGTAGTAACTAGCATATTCACTAACTCAGCCAAGGTGCACTGAAGTTTGTGCATATGGAAGTTCATAATGAACTATCCATATGCATTAGTCAAGGTCTGCAAGAGCACATCAATTTGCAGGTCCTTGTCCAATACAACATCGAGCTTCTCAAGCTCTTTTAAGTCCTTGATCATTGTCAAATAATGATCTTGGACGGACTGCTCATCATGCATCTATGCCTTAAATAGTCTCCTGGAGTCTTGGTAGTGTGCTACGCAAGTCTATTCACTAAACAACTCTTGCAGGTGAGCTAATATTAAGTGAGCTATCTTGATGTCTTCATGTTGGCATTGCAATTCATCTGACATTGAGCCCAACATGTAGCACCTTACTTTATTATCACTGTCCGACCACTTTTCTTAAGATATTCTCTGATCAGCAGTCAAACAGGCTGGTAGAGTGGGGGGTCCTGGTCTAATACATAGGTCAGCTTTTTCAAATCCAAAATAATTTTAAAGTTTCTTAGCCAATCCTTGTAATTTGGTCCGATTAGTCTATGGGTGTCTAGGATTTGGGCTAGTGGATTAGACGTAGATATTTTCCTATAGAGAGTTAAAGTTTTTAGTTAGATATATAATTTAACTTAACCAATCTATTTAGGAGTTTCATTTTTAAATAAATTAAGCTTCCACTATTTTCTCAGATCTCTACACTTTCTTAATAGAGATGCAAAAATCTTCATGATCAAAGACTTTTAGTAGATGGTGCGGTCCCACTAACTGGCTCATCATCTCACCTAACGTTATTGACGATGGATCAACCGATGAGTGGACAACTTTTATCCAATGTTTCTCTAAACATGATGCACCCAAAACTTAATCTCTAATTCATGAAGCTCACCATGCCCGAAATATTGCTCCACTTATTAGTTAAGTCAGACCCATCATTTGCATGAATTGGATTCTTGATTGAGACCCTCACCGTATCCAAAATATTGAGGCCAACCCATCCTCCAATCCATAGCATCCAATGCCTAATAGAAGTGGTTGCATCTTTTTGGTGCAACTGAATCACTATATCTAGCCGAGAATAATCAACCTCGGAAAGAGCCCGCACATCTATAATGGTAGAAGATCTATGATTTAATATTTTCTTTGAATGATTTGATTTAGATCTCTTAGACTTGACTTGACTTAGTCATAACAATCATGACTAACCTAGTGGCATGGGTTAGCTCAAATCGTTAGCCACCTTAAATCAGAACTAGGTCGACCCAAATGGCTAAGTAAGTGAGATCGGTGGAAGAGATATGCCATTAACTCATCATGAATGCATTCAGATCGAGTAGCTCCTAATTAAAAAATAGTCGATCGTATCTACTAAACTTATCATAGACACTAAATTGTTGAACTAGAATCAATTGGCTTAGCCTACAATCCAATGCTCGAACCATAGAGCCAAATTATGCCTTTACTTGATTGACCATATGTGACTATGAGTCGACCTTGACTAGGACTTACATCTAATGGGCTGATCAATTTTAATCTCTTTTGATCCCACCTAACCAACTCTTGATTCAGTTTGATCAACTGCTTGACCTAATTAAGCTATCCATATTTGAACCCATATTTTATGACAACCTTTTCTAACTTCGACAACCTCCTGTCAGACCACATGAAGGCCTCTGTTTGAGCACAAACTCCTTTGGCTCAGACAGGATAACTTATTTATGATAGCAAAAGAAGAACGTTAGGTTCAATCGAGTGCTAGCACGATTTCCTTGAACCTAATTGAATCTCATTCAGATCAATTGAACTAGATCAGTTCAATTGATGATCACCAGATTCAAACCCTTGTTTGTGTGACCCAGTTAGGTTCAGTTCTGTATGGTAATGGGATATGTCATGATCTCTATCATCGACATCATCGAAACTCCTTTCGATGGATCAGAACTCTTCTGATTCGAACAGCTAGAATGATCGATCATCTAAATCATTCTAATTGCTCCCAAAATCCACCAGTGACACCTAGACAGTATATGGTGGCAACCCATCAGAGCTGAATGCGAACCTCTTGGTGCAGCTACCTATGTGATTCAGTTCTTCTATCTTGAGCCCCGATCAGATTAGGGTTAAGGTGAACTCGTCAAACCCTAGTCTCTGTCATATGATGTAATCATTCGATTCGAGTCCAATGTGAAAATCTAAATAGAAACTCTTTCTATTATTTCACTCTACCATGGCCATGGATTTCTGGACTTGATTCTCATGATCATCATAGGGCTACTCCTCTACCACCGAGGTAGATAGATTCCATCTTGATGCAATCCAGTTCCTACAATGAACATGTCATAGCCAACATACACCTCAGGGTTCCATATGGCTAGGAGACCGAGTAATGGTGTAGTCAAACTATAACACCCTCAAGGTGAACTGCCAATGCATCTCAGGTCAAAGAACCAGACACACTACTGCAGCATCGAGTCAGTCATTGACGAGAAGGTAGACTCCCTAATGACTACTCGAGGTGGTCACGCTCAGTGCCCTCATTCTCTAACGAGTACCTGTACTCTCGCTCCGGTGTCTCCACACCATAGACTCAAGACTCATCTACTAAATAGAAGCGATTGTACACCAACCTTCCGAATCAATCACCATCCTCATGATGATCCTATGGTCAGGAGCAATTTATGAGTTAATAATGATTATTCATGTCTTAAATTTTCAACTCTTGAAAATATGAATTATCATTACCATTAACTCAAAGGATGTATCACAGACACTAAATACACATATATGATAGAAAATAACCCATTATTGATTTTAGTCAAAATTATAATTTTGCCCCTAGAAGTGTATTACAAGTGTCAGCCAATTCTGGCTTCTAGGGCACATATATCTAACAACATCTTCACTGAACATGACCAACTACAGAGCATTCTGCTGTCGAGAATATCTCTGATGGGATAAAAGTATAAGTGTCCCTTAGATATGAGATCACCTCAGTGGCTTGCAAGCAACTTGCTGTACTTTTGGTACCAGACTAACTGAATTTTTATTTCAGTAACAAAAAATTTTTGAGCGCGGTCAAGTACTTCCAAAGTCGGTATATGATCAAGATGGGATAGATCACTCCAAGAGTTGGAGAAGAATGTATCATTGTATTTCAATATAGCAAAATCTTGGCCATGGTAATCCATGAGATGAATTTGGTATTTTGAAATATAGTATGGATAGCTTGATCAGACTTGACAATGGAACTCTGAGGTATCCTATGAGCATTTTGGTCAAGAAGATGAATTATATAAAAACTATATCCATATAGGTTCTAAGGATGTTGTTCTATACATTCGACTTATCCGGCCATCAAGTATCATTGCTAGATAGTCACTTCAATTGGTACAAAAATTTATTTCTATACTATCAACTTTGGTTCGGATCTATAGGGTCACACACATTAGAGTTCACGATCCGATCGGATGGTTGATTAATGATTTAGAATCATTTTAAGGTTAAACGATCAATATGATTGATGTTTAACCTAATGCAAATATTGCAGGAGGATCGATTAGTAATTTGATTGCTAATTGATTTAATTTGATTAAGCTAGAGATTGAAATTAAGTCTAATTAAATATAATTTAATTTGATTTGATTTGAGCTTGATTGAATCAAGTCCAATTGGTTTATTGGATAAGCCAAGTTCAAGGAAGAGCTAGTCCTAGTTTAACAAGGACTTGGGTCAACTCAATTTTTTAATTTGATTAAAATATTAAATTAAAATTAAATCTAATTTAATCTAATTTAATTGAGTTTTTAATTAGATTAGGGCCTAATTTAGTTGGGTTGAGTTACTTCTAGTTTGATTTAGTTTGAGAAACCATATTTGACCAAGTCAAATATGGAATCTTAGTAAGACTAGGATCCGTCTTGCTTGAGCCACCTATGTCCCACGCTCCCCATGCTCTTTCTCTCTAATTTTTGATGACAAATCTCCTCTCTCCCTGACCATCATGCATGCCCACCCTTCTCCTCTATTTCCTATATGGCATTTAGTTGTGGACTGAGTCAATAGATGGAAAGTTGTTGAAATTTGTTGAACTCTATATGATAGAATCCCAATAAACTTGGTCTCTTCCCATGTATGCTGCCCTACCCTAATTTCTCCTTTGATTTCAATGGTTAAAAGGAGAAATTTTTGTGCGCCTTCCCTGGTAGTCCATGCCTGAAACAAAGGAGGGGGCGCCCAAGTATTGGGCACCCCAACTACTTGCCATATGTGTTCTTACCTTATATAAGAATTTAACCCAACAAAGACTCTTTCATATCTCTTTATAAGGAGGTTATTTTGGACTAAATTTTACACTAATTCTAGATCATTGACAGGACTATTGGGCATATGAAAATCAGAGAAAGTGATTCTTGGGGCATGGGGATTTCACAGACACCAATCTAGGTGTCTAGGTGAGAGAAAAAAGAAGAAGAAGAGGATCTTTTTCTAGGATCTTTTGCTCTTCCTTTCTCCTCCTCTTTCATAGAGATTTTCAAGTATTGTTTTAGATTGAAAGTCTCTTTTTTTTCTTCTACTTTTTTTGGAGTATCCAAGTTTTGAAGAAGGAAGCATCGGATCGACCATCGAAGAAAGATAAGCATAGTACTAGCATACTATGCTGATTTTCTGCATCGGACTTCTGATCGGGGTTCGTAGGCTCGTGTGGATATCTCTTAGAGGTCAGATGTGTATGTGGCTTGGAGCTTCATTCTTCAGTTTGGATCAGCAAGTTAGAACATCTAACTTGCACAGGTAATATAGATCTAATCTATTATTATATAGCTGCATTAGATGTAGTGTAGATTCATGTTGATATGATCAACATATTTTTTTCTAATATTTTTAATTTTTAATTTAATCTCATGCTATAATCATATAATAGGATCTTAGATCTAAAAATTTTCTAATTTTTATGAATAAATTTAATTTATTTTAGTCTTTCGCTGTCAGATCTTAAAAATATTTCTAGATCTGGTTCCTTCAATTGGTATTAGAGCCTAGGTTAATTATTACATGATTATATATGCATGTTTAGATTATTTCTTTGATTAGATCTAATTTATAATCTGATTGTTAAATTTAAAATTAAAAATCATGATCACACAAACTGATTATAAGGTTATCCTGCTGTAAGATTTATCCCTTACAGTGGAGAGGTTATCCTAGTTCATATAGATCTATTTTTTATCATAAATTTATTAGATATAATCTGATCTTATTTATAATTTATTAGATTTAAAAGAATTTTAGATCTAAAAATAAGTTTTAGATTACAAGGATTGATTATAAGGTGGTCCTGCTATAAGGTTTATCCCTTATAGTGGAGAGATTATCCTAGTATATGCTGATTTAAAATATTGATCATAAAATTTTAGATTAGATCTAAAAAATTTTATGATCTAATTAAAAATATTTTAATCTAATTTTAATCATCATAAATATGTTAGATTTGATCTAAGATAATTTATGATTGATTGGAGTTGAAACTGTTTCAATTACATAAATCTTTTTAGATTAGATCTAAGGTAGTTTCATGCTTATTTTATTTGCATATTGATTTTGAATCAAACATGCAACTTGATTGGTAGAATCATATTATAAAAATATTTTATAAATATAAAAATTATTTTTGAAAAGTCAAACCCCAACCCGCAGCTCAAAACTTAATTAAGAATTAAGAAGTTGTTTGATTAGAATCTAGGATTGTGATTAAAAATCCTAACACACAAATCATAACACATTGGGTTAAATGGGTTAGTAGAGATTAGGTCCATTAATTGGGTTATACCTAGGATTAGATTAAAGAATAAATTTAATTAGAGAATTGACTAAATCCAATCAATTATTATCTTAGATTAGATCAAGAATTCTCTAGATCAATTATAATAGTTGTAATTGGTCAAGTCCGTATGTTTAAAAAGACCCAAGATGAACTTGATTCTTGGCTACACAGTCTAACACGAACTATTAGGTTGACCTAATCAAGACTAATTAAATCAATTGGGGTCTAAGATAATTCAAACTAGTGGTCTTTAATTGGCAATCTGCTTACCTGGCCATTTCTGATGGTGTCTAAGACAAGCTTTGGCAGACCCTCCCACTGATTGAACTTACCTGCCTCTTAGTGAAATTATGTTTTTATTAGATTACTTGACTATTCGAGCTAATCTACATTAGTTGGTAAATCAGTGTGACTGATTTAGATGCTCCTAGACCAACCTATTGATGATCTCCCTTAAGCTGACTTGGTGAAGCTAGTGGGAGGATTATGACAAGCTAATTAATCTGATCTTTTCTCTTCTTTAAAAATTAAATCCTCTAAAATTATTAGGTTTCTAAAATAAAATAGTTATTATGATAACTTGATCATAGCCTCCCATTACGTGGATGGTAATGGATCCATTAGTTGGATAATCATTGGAGGCCCAAAGGTCTGGTGCTTATCGGCTAATAAAATTATCATTCATTATATTATTTCTTGGCTATATTTTTCTAAATGGTGTTTAGGTTATCCAACTAAAATTGTACCTAATCATTCATTGATTTGATGGACCAAGTATGGTCATGTTAATGGTTGGACCTAGTCGGACCTTTTCAGTGGAGGCTAAAGCCTACTGATTAGAGACTGGGATAAAAATTTAATTACTAAAAATTATTTAAGAAAATAATTATTTATAAACCTATCCTTAGATGTATATGGGTTGGCCAACCAAAGTTGCGCTTGTGTGCAGTCTATGTGGATTCTAGTACCCACTAAGAAATTAGGATAATTTCTTGAATTGGTAGAGGCTATCAGTTTGAATAAAATAGTGAAAGAATCTTTTGATTAAAGTTCAAATCTTTAGGTTTAATGAATCAATTACTAATTAGGTTATGGTTTTTCTTGATGCAGATATGGCCACTTCTCTATCGCTCTAATCATTGTTAGATAATAATAAGTTGGTGGGACCCAACTTCGATAATTGGTATCAAAAGTTGAAGATAATCTTGGAGCATGAACGGATCCTGTATGTGTTGACAGATCTTACACTTAAGGAGATAGCCTCTAACACATAGAACAGTCAGAAACACTTATCAGAAGTGGCTTAGTGATCGAACCACTATGTGCTGCATTATGCTGGCTGCCATGAGCGACGAGTTCAGTCATAGATTCGAGATAGCTCAACCAAAAGATATGCTTCAAGTGTTGGAGGATTCTTTTAGCACATCTGATAATGTTGAAAGGCACAAGAATAGTTGTGCCATCTTCAATGCCAGGATGTGGGATGGAGCCTCTGTCATTGATCATGTACTGTACATGATCGAGCTGATAGAGCGATTGAGCAAGCTCGACTTTTTCTTGCATAAGCAGCTTGAAAAAGATACAATACTAAACATGCTGTCTAAGTCCTATCTTCCATTCCTTACTCATTATAGAATGACAAAGCCTAAAGTTGACTACCATGGATTATTGGGGTTGCTTCAAAACTTCGAGAAGGATCATCAACTCTACAAAGAGTTGGTGAACTTAGTAGGAGATTCATTTCTGGTTCTTAACCCTTTAGGAAAGAGGAGAAGAATAAGAAGAAGAAGGGCAAGAAGGTGCAAGTTTAGGCTAGGATATTTGTGTAGGGCCAGACCAAGAAGATCAAGCCCGATAAGAGTCAAGCTGAATGCTTCTTTTGCAAGAAATGGAGGCATTGAAAGAGAAACTATCCTCAGTACATTGCCTTTCTGAATCCAAAGAGGTAGAGAAAGAAGCAAACAGTTGCTGGGCAAGATATTTATATGATAACTCCTTGCATTTTTTTTATTTTTGATTATACTAATTGGATATTAGATACCGATAGCCCTTACCATATTTGTATTTCATTGCAGGAGTTGCAGGTCAGTAGGAGATTCAAGCAAGACGAGAGGTTCCTGAACGTTGGAGATGAAAGACCAGTTCCAGTTCTAGCTTTAGGAATCTTGAAACTTGTATTTAAGTTTCATACTATTATTTTGATGATTGTCATTTCTATCCAAGATTTTTTTAAAATATCATTTTTGTAGGCCTTTTGGCAAAAAATAATTATTAAATTTTAATAAAAAATAATTTTGTAATATCATTATGAATGGTGTTACTGTTTTCTCTGGATATTTAAACAATGGTGTGTATATGTTATAACAACCTTTTAACATAGTCTATTCAACTGGTAAGCATCCTAGATTAGATAGTATGTCAGATATCTACTTATGGCACTATAGACTAGGTCATATAAATAAAAATAGGATAAACAGGTTGACTCAAGAGGAAATCCTCGAAGTCAGTGATTATGAATCACTTCCAACCTGTGAGTCCTATCTTCTTGATAAAATGACTAAGTGATCTTTTACTAGAAAAGGTGAGAGAACCAATAAGCTCTTAGGTCTAGTACATACTGATCTATGTGGACCAATGAGCATAGGTGCCAGAGATGGATATTTCTACTTCATCACTTTCACAGATGATCTATCTAGATATGGATATATCTATCGAATGAAACATAATTTGGATTCATTTGAAATGTTCAAATGATTTTGAAGTAAAGTAGAAAAATAAACTAGAAAGAGTATTAAACTCTTCAATCTGATCGAGGAGGAAATGCCTTTCCAGTGAGTTTTTCACATATCTAGGAAAGAATGGGATTCTTTTTCAATGAATTCCTCCAGGAATACCATAGTATAATGGTGTGTCTGAAAGAAGGAATTAGACTCTGCTAGACATGGTCTAATCCATAATGGGTCTTGTCAGTTTGCCGATATCCTTCTAAGGGTATGCACTCGAATCGGCTAGCTATCTATTAAATAGGATTTCAAGTAAGTCTGTAGTTAAAACTTCATATGAGATATGGATAGGATGTAAGCCAGCACTTTCATTGTGAGCTCAGAAGTGGCACTCCCAAGTCTTGGAAACATGAGAAGATAGATCATGGAAAGACGGAAGCGAGCTGAAAGAAGAATCAATCTCAATAGTAAAGTTTAGAAACTAAGTTGGCTCACTTTGAGACTGAGCCAGCTCAGCTAGGACTGGGTCGGCTTAGTCCAGGACTGGGTCGGCTAGGTCTTAGAGAAAAATTCAGACAGAGAGCAGCATTTTTGGATTATTGGCATGGTACACAACTAGGTCAACTCAGTCTGGGATTGAGCCGACCTAGTCGCAAGTTAGCCGACTCAGTTTGAAACTGGGTCGACTCAGTTTTTGTGGGTTATTTTTTTATATATGTGGGTTGTTTGGATTTGAAAAGTTTTTCTATGAGCTTGGACTTGATCCTTTGTAAAGTATATATACTGAAAATAGATTAAGGTTGTTAGAGTGCTGAAATATACTGAAAAAAAGCTCTTTTCTTTCGAAAATCTCTTCTTCTCTTCTTCTTTATTTCTTGATTTATTTGATCATGCTTTTGCCGAGATCTCTGAAAAGAACTTTCTTGATTGCTTGGCTAATCATCGACGGTCATGTCGATCCATATGGAAAGAGTGCATATTTTCAACATTTGGTATCAGAGTAGTGTTGCATGGAAGAAAGGAAGATACCTAAGATTTACTACATTCAGGATCTGTTGTACTAGATTTTATCCTAAAACTTCTAGTTTGCTTCGTGGTTATCTCTAGATTGAGGTGGAGATTGTTTACACGGAGGAATGATGATACATAAGTTTGGAAAGAGAATCTAGGACTAGTTAGATCTTCTGTAAAGGATAGTTTTACTGGTGTGTGATTGTGAAGGATGTTAGGGATTTGTTCTTGACTTGTTTGAAGTCATGGGATCAAGTGAATTCAAGATAGATTTTGAGAAGTTCAACGGCAAGGAAAACTTTATCCTATGGTAGCAAAGAGTAAAGGATTTATTGGTTCAGCAGAGGATCTATAAAGTCTTGACAAAAGAAAGGCTGAAAAAGATTAGTGCTGAGGATTAGAAAGAGTTTGAGGAAATTGCTTTTAGCATAATTCAGGTGTGCTTGGTCGATCAGGTTTTGCCTAAGGTTTGCATAGAGACTACGGCAAAGGGGCTTTGAGAGAGATTGGAGAACACATACATGGGGAAGAACATGACGAACAAGCTATGGTTGAAGAAATAGCTGTATAGTCTGAGGATGCTCGAAGATGGAGATTTTGTTGCACATATCCAAAGGTTCAATCAGGTGTGTTCTGAGGTGATGAGTTTGGATGTGAAGATCGATGAGGAGGATCGGGCATTGCTGCTATTATGTTCTCTTCTAGGTTCGTATGATGGTCTCATAACAACTCTAATTTATGGGAAGAAGACCCTAAACTATGAAGAGATTGTTGATATGCTCAGATCAAATGAGCAAAGAAAGAAGATCTGCAAGGAAGACCCTAAGTCTGAGATCTTGGCTGTGAACGAAAGATAGGAAAGATCGAAAGAGAAGACAAGAGGGAAATCCAAGGGTAGGTCAAAGTCTTACGATCAGAGGAAGATGACATTGAAATGTTATAAATATCATCAGCCTAGACACCTAAGGAGAGATTGTCCCCTTTTGAGATCAGAAAAAGGGAAGGCCAGTAAGGAAGATGATATAGCTTCTGTGAGCAGTAGAGAAGACCTGCTAGTTGTATCAGATGGATCCATAGAGTGTGATACTATATGGATATTAGATTCAACATGCTCGCACCACTATACTTCTCATCGGAAGTGGTTTGCTACCTACCAGAAGGTCGATGGTGGAAGTGTCATCCTTGGAGATGATCATCCATGCAAAGTAGCTGGAATTGGCTCTATCAAGATGAGGATGTACAACGGGATCATTCGTACATTATCAAATGTCAGGCATGTATCGGAGTTGAAAAAGAATTTAATTTCTTTGGGCTACGTGGAGGAGCAGGGTTATGCTTTTATTAGCCAGGCTGGGAGTGGATGTCTGAAAATTTTCAAGAAAGCATTGGTGGTGATAAGAGGTAGAAGACTGAGCAACAATCTTTACAGAATGGAAGGCTCAGTGGTAAATGATAGCACAGAGGTGCTAGCAACAGCACAGGAGGAGCAGATTTTATATCGACTGTGATACTATCGGATCGATCATACGAGTGACCATGGGCTCACAAAACTAAGTAGAAGAGGTATGATCCCAGCCCTGAAGAAGGAGGGCACAGATCTTATCCTTGGAAAACAACATAGGGTGAAGTTTGCCAGAAGTACCAAATGCAGTAAGGGAGTGCTGGATTTAGTGCACTCGGATGTGTGGGGACCAGCTCCTATATCAGCTATAGGTGGGGCAAAATACTTTATTACTTTCATTGATGATTTCTCAAGGAAGGTATGGGTTTATCTGATCAGAGAAAAATCAGAGGTGTTTGTTCGGTTCAAAGCCTGGAGAGCTGAAGTAGAGGAGTCAGGGAGAAAAATAAAGTGTCTGAGGTCAGATAATGGAGGGGAGTATACTAGCCTAGAGTTTAGGAGGTACTATAAGAAAAATGGCATCAAATGCCATTACACAGTGAGGATTACTCCCCAGTAGAATGGTATCGTGGAGAAGATGAACCGAATATTGATCGATAAGGCATGGAGTTTGAGGCTGCAGACATCACTCCCAAAGTCCTTTTGGGGTGATGCTCTAACTTTTTCTTATTTTCTTATGAACAGGTTTCTTCATTATAAGCTGAATGGAGGCATTCCAGAAGAGATCTAGAGTAGAAAGAAGGTAGAGCTTGGCCACCTAAAAGTCTTTGGTTGCACAGCCTATGCACATATGGAGGCAATCGAGAGGAGCAAATTAGATCTGAAATCTTAAAAGATGACATTCACAGGGTATCCACAAGGAGTCAAGGGGTACCTACTATGAAAGTCTCAAGCACAGAAGTCAGTGATCAGCAAGGACGTTATCTTTGATGAGAATAGCATCTTGAGGAGGTCTGGGATAGATCAAACTAGAAAAATAAAGATGAACAGCGGTGGCTAGTCAGAGAATGATAGGATGCAGGTTACATCCACTTATAGGAGTATTCCTATTGAGGTAGAGCTGGGCAGAAAAGTATTATCTCGGATTGAAAATCAGCATGGAGGATCGATAGTTCAAATCGATGTGCAGGAGCAGCCATAGACATCAGACAGAGATGTGCTAGTGGGAGTGGCTTCGCACAAGCCCTAGCATACTATTAGAAGATCGATCAGATATGGCATTGATGAGGTGATCTCCTATGCACTCATCACTGCTAATAGAGATCCAGAGAATTATGCAGAGGCCATGGAGTGTGAGGATCATGATTCATGGATGTAGACCATGATGGAGGAGATGGAATCACTTGAGAAGAATCAGACATGGCAGCTGGTGGATCTTCCAGAGGGTGCTCGACCTATTGGCTCAAAGTGGGTGTTTACAAAGAAAGAAGCACCTTCAGAACAAGATAGAGTTAGATTCAAAGCAAGGCTGGTAGCAAAGAGATACTCACAAGGAAAAGGGATTAACTACATAGAAATTTTTTTTCTTATGGTGCGTCATACATCTATTCGAGTTTTGCAGTCACTGGTGGCACAGCATAACATGGAATTGGAACAGATGGACGTGAAGATGGCCTTCCTTCATGGGACTTTGGAGGAAAGAATCTACATGAAGCAGCCAGATGGTTTCTTGGAGATAGGACAGGAAGAAAAGGTGTGTTTACTCAGAAAGTCTTTGTATGGCTCGAAATAATCCCCTCGTCAGTGGTATCGAAGGTTTGATAGCTTTGTCTTGAGCTTGAGTTTCAGCAGATGTGAACATGATTGTTATGTCTACATCAAGGATGTAGATGAGGAGGATGTCCTATACCTATTATTATATGTAGATGATATGCTCATAGCCAGTGGAAGCATGGATGCTGTGAAAAGATTGAAAAGGGCATTATCATCTGAATTTGAGATGAAAGATTTGGGTCCAGCTAATAAAATCCTTAGAATGGATATTTGCAGAGATAGGTGCAAAGGGGTGCTCCATTTGTCATAAGAAAAGTATGTCCAAAAGATTTTAAAGAGGTTAGGGATGGAGAAGGCCAAACCTACAGAGATGCTATTGTCGAGCCATATGTCTCTCTCTAAATTACAGTGCTGCCAGTTAGAAAAGGAGAGAGAGTACATGGAATGAGTCTCTTATATAAATGCTATAGACAGTGTGATGTACACTATGGTGTGCTGTAGATCAGATATAGCACATGCTGTGAGCACGATTAGTAAATACATGGCTAATCCTAGAAAGGAACATTGGAAAGCATTGAAATGGATATTGAGATATCTGCATGGAACAAGGGATTATAGTTTGGTGTTTGGTGGGCAGTCGAGAGGATTTGGAGAACAATCTATAAAGATGTGTGAAGGTTCAGATCCTTTGAAAGGGTTTGTTGATGCAAATTATGTTGGTGATCTTAATACAAGGAGATCTACTACTGGATTCCTCTTCTGCATATATGGTGGACCGGTGTCTTGGAGATCAATCCTTCAGCCAATCACAGTCTTGTCTACCATAGAGGCTGAGTACATTGGGATAATAGAGGCTGCAAAAGAAGCCCTTTGGCTTAGGATGCTGATTGATGAGTTGGAGGTGGAGCAGAGCAAGGTTACACTATTCAGTGATAGCCAGAGTGCTCTGTTGTTGGCACAGAACCCAGTCTATCATACACGCACAAAGCATATAGAAGTGAGGTACCACAGGATCAGAGAGCTGGTGGAGGAAGATAAAGTGAAACTGATGAAGATCCATACCAAGGAGAATCAATCTGATGTACTCACGAAAGTACTCCCCAAAGACAGCTTTTAAAGATGTGTGGCGGATGGGTCTTTTGAGAAGAGATGAGTTCACAAGAACTTGGAAGCACCAAGATGGAGAATGTGAGCTCAGAAGTGGCACTCCCAAATCTTGAAAATATGAGAAAATAGGTCATGAAAAGATGGGAGCGAGTCAAAAGAAGAATCAGTCTCAATAGTAAAGTTCAAAAATTAGGCCGACTCACTCTGAGACTGAGCCAGCTCAGTTGGAAACTGGGTCTGTTCAGTCTAGGACTGGATCGGCTAGGTCTTAGAGAAAAATTCAAATAGAGAGTAGCATTTTCGGACTGTTGACATGGTACACAACTGGATTGGCTCAATTTGGGACTGAGCCGACCTAGTCGTAGATTAGCCAGCTCAGTCTGAAATTGGGCCGACTCAATTTTCATGGATTATTATTTTATATACGTGGGTTGTTTGGATTTAAAAAGTTTTTCTATGAGCTTAGGCTTGACCCTTTGTAAAGTATATACACTAAAAATAGGTCAAGGTTGTTGAAGTGATGAAATATAGTGAAAAAAAGCTTTTTTCTCTCAAAAATCTCTTCTTCTCTTTTTTTCTATTTCTTAATTTATTTGATCATGCTTCTGTAGAGATCTCTAAGAAGTACTTTCTTGATTGCTTGGCTAATCACCAATGGCCATGTCGATCCATGTGGAAAGAGCATATATTTTCAACATTCATACCTTAGGATTTGGGGGTGCCCGACTTATGCTAAATGGTTAGTTATAAATAAACTTGGATCTAGGTCTGACAAGTGCATATTCATAGAATACTCAAAAGAAACCAAAAGATACTATTTCTATCATGCTGATGAATAAAAGATGTTTGTCAACTTTAAAGATTTTTTTTGAAAAAAGAGTTTCTTGGTGAAGGAACTGTTGCCTCCAAGATTGAATTTAATGAATTTTAACAAGTAGAAAGACCGACACCTATAGCTGAACCTGAGTCAAATTTGATTAGATCAGATTTGGAGCCCAGTATACCCACACCATTAAGGCGATCCGGTAGAGTACCGCATCATCTGGACACATCCTATGATTTCTTAGTCCAGAACGGTGATCCCATCGAACTCAATGAGAATGATGAGAATCCGATCACCTATATGGGTGCTATGTAGAGATCTGATTTCAAAAAATGGCTTGAGGTCAAGAAATTCAAAATAGAGTCCATGAAGATCAACAATGTATGGACATTGGTTGACCCACTCAAAGGGGTTAAATCCATTGGGTGTAAGTGAGTCTTCAAAAAAAAGAGGGGTGTAGATGGAAATATGGAGACCTATAAAGCCCATTTGATTGCTAAGAGGTATCATCAACATTATGGTATTAACTATGATGAGAAGACATTCTTTTTTGTGATAATACTATAATCCATTCGGATAATGCTTGCGATAGCTGCCCATCTAGATTATAAGATCTAATAAATGAATGTGAAAATAACTTTCTTGAATAGAGAACTGATCCAAGAGATGTATATGATACAACCTGAGGGGTTCACATCCATAGATGTGTCCAAGGTGTGCAAGCTACAGAGATCCATTTATAGATTGAAGCAGGCATCTCAAAGTTGGAACATGCATTTTGATAAGATGATCAAAACATATGGCTTCATTAAGAATGGAAGAGAGCCCTACATTTATAAATAGATAAATGGTCTAGCAGTGGTATTCCTTGTCTTATACGTGGATGGAATTCTCTTAATCGGGAATGACATCCCCACACTACAAGAAATAAAAGTTTGGTTGTCATCTCAATTCTTCATGAAGGACTTGGATGAAGCATTCTACATCCTAGGGATGAAGATCTATAAAAATAAATCTAAAAGAATGCTTGGATTATCCCAGTCTACGTACATAGATACTGTGTTGAAAGATTTAGCATGAAAAATTTTAAAAAGGACTATCTTCCGATAGGCTATGAAATTTTTTTTTCTAAGAAGAATTGTCTGACAACTCCTGAAGAGAGATCATATGGATAGAGTACCATATACTTCGACAGTGGAATCTATCATATATGCCATGACATGTACGAGATCAGATGTGGCATACTCACTAGGAGTAGAGTCCTGCCACGAATCTTTTCTTTCCAAATGAGGACAAGGAAGAGAAACTTGTAGGGAAACCCATTCCCTCCAATCCCATGGCTGCTGAGGAACAAGCGGGAGAAGAGTAGAGGGTCGTGTGGGTCTTCCCTTCTCCAACCATTGATGCTTCCATTTCGATGCTAGCTCCTCCGATTAGGATGCCTGTCAACCTATCGGGTGTTAGAAATATGTCCCAAAGTCAATTGTCAGTCTATTGATGGTTGGACCATATATTTATAATTATATATGAATTATAAATTAATAAAAGTTATTTTAGCATTTTTCATCACAAATTCTATTGTCTTCTAATGAACTCCTATGTTGTGATGAAGTCCTTAGGACTATCAAGATTCGACAAAGAAGGATTTATCGTTTAGTCCTTAAATAGTTCATGACCAAATGATACGTTGTTACTTAGGATGACAACATTTATCAAGTATAGATCATTGTGTGCCATAAAGGTTGGTTATCCTCATAACCAAAGAGTGTTGAGACACTGATATGGCATGCAAGTGAGATGTATGGGTACATCTACACTAAACGTGACCAACTCTGAGGCTTGTCTTCTATCAAGATTAGCTCCAATGGAATATGGGTATAAATAATCCTCTGACCTGAGATCACCATGGTGACTTTCAAGCAACTCACTATATTTTGATGCCAAACTATCTGAATTTTTAATTTAGTGATGAAAGGTTTCTGGGCACAGTCAAGTACTTATGGAGTCGGTGCATGTATCAAGATGGGATTGACCACTCGTGATTTCAAGAGTTGTATTTAATTGTGTTTCAATTTAGTAAAATCTTGGTCAGGATGGTCTTAGTGAGGAGTCACGGGACTAATTCCTTTGAGACATGACATGGATGTATTTTCTAGGATTGACAGTCTAACCCTGAGTCATCTATTACACAAAGGTTATAGGGATGAATTATATGGTAACCATATTTACGTAGGTTCTGAATGTTGTGATTGTGATTATTCGACCTATCCGGACGTCGGATACCATTGCTAGATGGGTCACTTCAATTAGTATAGAAATTGATTTTTATGCTACTGGCTTAAGTTCGGACCTGTGGAGTCACACACACTAGAAGCTCCTACCTGATCTGATGGTTGGTGACGAGTCTCACTCGACTAGGACTCTGTGGTCAAGAGTCCCACTGGATTGGGACTCTTCGATCGGGAGTCCTACTAGGTTAGGACATTAAGTCTCAATGTTTGGAAGTCTGTGGTTAAGAGTCCTACTAGATTAGAACTCTTCGATCAAGAGTCCCACAGCTCTGAGACTCTGAGTCCTACATGTCTGTGACTCTATGATTGAGAGTTGAGACTCTACAATCACAAGTTCTACTTATTTCGAACTTCAGGATCAAGAGTCCCATTGGTTTGGGACTCTTCGATCAAGAGTTTCATTTTGATGAGACTCTGTTGTCCGAACACCCACTGAATTTGGACTCTAATTTTATGAGAGGTATTATTAGTGATTTGATCACTAATTAACTCAATTTGATTAAGTAATTATTTTTGGTCCAAGTCCAATTGAATTGGTTTCAGTTGGATCTAACCCCGATTAGGTCGTTGGTTGACCTAATTGTCGAAGAGGTTTGAACCCTGATTTGATCATAGATTGAGCTTGATCAATTCTTAATTTTATTAGAATTTAATTAAGTCTAATTAAGCCTAAATGTATTGGGTTTAAATTAGTCTAATTGGGCCTAACCTATTTTGAATTGATTGGTTCAATTGGTTCAAGTTTGAATTTCAAAGACTAGTTTGACTAGTCTTCTTTCCCTGCGCCATTTAACCCACGCCTACTTAAAAATTTAATCTAAATCTCTTGTAACTTATTTCTCATGCATAAAAGAGCTTTTGACCAGGTCTCCCACATTCCAAGTGGATAAGGTTTGATTGTTATTTGTTTTGATTTGAATGAGATTTAAATTTGGATAAAAAACAACCTCTACCTTATCCATCCGCCACCCTTCTCTTGTTTGACACTTTTGCTACATAAGAAAAGATTTCTCATGATTCCTTTCCATGCAAAAGAGGTTGTCACCCATCCTTTCTCACATCCCTAAGTGGATGGGATCAGGTGGTTTGAAGGTTGAATTCAAAATGTGTTTGAATTTGGCCTAACAACCAACCCGATCTTTCTCTCCATGCGGTGTCTACTGTCTTTGGTGCAAAATAAATAGGTGGAATTTTTGGGACATGATAGAATAGATCTAAGATTGAGAGAGGACTTCTATGAGCCTCTTGGTGCATGAGAAAAATTTTTAAAAAATCTCATAAGGTGAAAAACTAGAGAAAGGCTAGCGTAAAGTTTCAAGGTGTATTTGATCTAGTATTTTGACCTAGGATTCGGGAATCTATCTCGTGAGCTACGAGTGTCGAAAGCCAATGAAACTTTATGGAGAACCTTCTCTACCTCTCTACTATATCTACCAGTGACCCAGAGTGTCCGTGAATCCTGTAGATAAGGATCAAAGGCATTTGATCAAAATACTCCCTAAAAGACTCCGGTGTCAAGCTAGCACTCGCATGGAAGCCGATCAAGACCAGAAGCCTCGCGTGGATGATCCGTGCAGGCCAAATACTAGTGTGGCTACATGATGACTAGAAAAACTCCTTGATGATGATCAGATCATGATGATCAACTATCCACGAAAAGGTATTGTATTCTGAATGAAGGAAAATTCTGATTTTCCAGATCAGGTTCGTTCAGATCTGATCAGATCAAGAGATATATTTTAAAAAAAAAATTCTTTGATCCTAGTTAGATTTGAGATATTTTAGATCTAATTATTATTATTTTAGAAATAAAATAAAATCTAGATAAATTAAATTAAATTTAATTTACCTTGATATGGGTAATCCTATTACCCATTGATGATCCTGTATGCAGCGGAAGGTTCTCGATCTAGCCATGCAAGTGCCTGGCCTCTATCAGTATCCACTCAGACTGGATCTGGAGATCTTCTTCTTTTCTATCATGTCTCCAGAGATCAGATCTGGATCTGATCTGGAGGATCTTCGAAACTCCTTTTGAAGATCAGCAGTCGTCCTTTGCAGCAGTGCAGCCTTCTAGCTTTCACTCGCCTTTCTCTTGTCTAGATTGCACCAACCAAGGTCCAAAACTCTTTTGGACATGGAAAGGAGAGGGAGAAGGTGGGTTTGGCATGGAGGAAGAGGGAAGAGGCAGCCTTGGGGCATGGAAAATTGTAATTCTCAAACTTTCAATCACTATCTGGGTTGGGCATAGGGTCTTATTTATAGACTGTCTGTGATCCAACTTCTCTTCTTCCCAATCAATCACAACTCTTTGTGAAATCAGATCTAAATCTGATTGGTGGAAATAGAGTCCCCTACCTTAGAGGGCACCTAAGACCAGTCAAAGTTGGTTCTTAGGAGAACTCTAATTAGAATCCAAAACGGAGATGGAGTCCCTGTCCAATAGGGACTCCTAGGCGCCTCCAACTTGGGCGCACGCCAAAGGTGGCGTGCACCCTCTTCCTTGCCAGGTTCTAGCAGGGGGACAGGCCCCCACCAGCTCTCCAATAGGTGCATGACATGTGGTCAAAAGTCAAAGTGTGAATGGTCAATATTTGACCAGTCAAAGATAGACTTTTGACCAAAGTCAAAGAACAAGAAATGGCAGGTGACCAAAAATGGTAGGTAATGTCTTACAAAATAAGACAAACATTTCTAACTTGGATAGCCTCCAGTCAGACCATATGAAGGCCTCTGATTGAGCACAAACTTCTTTGGCTCAGTCAGGACAACTAATTTATGATAGCAAAAGAAGAACGTTAGGTTCAATCGAGTGCTAGCACGATTTTCTTGAACCTAATTGAATCTCATTCAGATCAATTGAACTGGATCAGTTCAATTGATGCTCACCAAATTCAAACCCTTATTTGTGTGACCCAATTAGGTTCAGTTCTGTATGATAATGGAACATGTCATGATCTCTATCATTGACATCATCAAAACTCCTTTCGATGGATCAAAGCTCTTCTGATTCGAACAGCTAGAATGATCGATCATCTAAATCATTCTAACTGCTCCCAAAATCCACCAGTGACACCTAGCAGTATATGGTGACAACCCATCAGAGCTGAATGCGAACCTCTTGGGGCAGCTACTTGTGTGATTAAGTTCTTCTATCTTGAGCCACGATCAGATTAGGGTTAAGGTGAACTCGTCAAACCCTAGTTTCTATCATATGATGTAACCATTCGATTCGAGTCCGATGTGAAAATCTAAATAGAAACTCTTTCTATTATTTCACTCTGCCATGGCCATGGACTTCTAAACTTGATTCTGATGATTATCATAGGGCTACTCCTCTAGCACCGAGGTAGATAGATTCCATCTTGATGCCATCCAGTTCCGACAATGAACATGCTATAGCCAACATACACCTCAGGGTTCCATATGGCTAGGAGATCGAGTAATGGTGTAGTCAAACTATAACACCCCTCAAGATAAACTACCGATGCATCTCAGGTCAAAGAACCAGACACACCACTACAGCATCGAGTCAGTCATCGACGAGAAGATAAACTTCCTAATTACTACTTGAGGTGGTCACGCTCAGTGCCCTCATTCTCTAACGAGTACCTGTACTCTCACTCCGGTGTCTCTACGCCATAGACTCAAGACTCATCTACTAAAGAGAAGCGATTGTACACCAACCTTTCGAATCAATCACCCATCCTCATGATGATCCTATGGTCGGGAGCATTTTATGAGTTAACAATGATTATTCATGTCTTAAATTTTCAACTCTTGAAAATATGAATTATCATTACCATTAACTCAAAGGATGTATCACAGACACTAAATACGCATATGTGATAAAAAATAATCCATTTTATTGGGATTAGTCAAAATTATAATTTTGCCCCTAGAAGTGTATTATAAGTGTCAGCCAATTCTGACTTCTAGGGCACATATATCTAACACTGAACACGTAGATGTAGTAAATAGTTTACTACAAAGTTTTATTTTCAGATCTATTGATGTATGCATGCATATTATATTTAGATCATAATATGTAGAATTAAATAATCTGATATGATCAGTAGATAATTAATTAAATTAATTATTTTCTACTGCATCTTTGCTATTTTTGAAAAATTTTGAAAATAGCTTAGCAAACCCTGCATTATTTTCTTCAATTGGTATCAGAGCAAGATTCCTTAAATATGATATGCTTGCATATTTAAATTAATAATTTAAATTTAATCTAAATATTAATCTAATAATTTGAGTAATTAGATCTAAAAAAATAAAATCTAGATCGCACGGACTGTAGGTTATCCTGCTGTAGGGTTTACCCCCTATAGTGAAAAGGTTATCCTGGTACGTTGCTGATCTATATTGTTAATCATGAAATTACTAGATTTGATCTAATATTTTTATGATCAAGTTATATTAGGCTTTAATCTGATTTATGATTAGGAATGCATAATTAGATAAAGTTTGATTCATGATTTCATGATTATGTGGTGTACATAGTTTCAGATTAAACCCTACAACTAGTATTATTTATGAATTGAGATGATTTAATGAATCGACTCAATTAGTGAATAATGATAAATTATAAAAAACCTTTTAAAATTAAAAAATATTTTTGAAATGCCAAACTCTAACCCTCAGCCCATAAACTTAATTAAAAATTAAGTATAATAATTTAGTATTTAGAATTATGAATTAAGACTCTAAGTCATTAATCATAAACTTGTGGATTATTGGGTTAGCTGTATTAGGTTCATAAATTGGGTTAGACCTAAGATTAGTTAAAAGATGAATTAATTTAGAGTAATTGATCAAATCTAATTAAATGTTAATTTAGATTAGGTCAAGGACTCTATAGACTCAATGATAATAGTTGTAGTTGGTCAAGTCCATGCCTTTAACAAGGACCAAATGGACTTCATTCAAGGCTACGTGGTTGAATCCAAAATTACTAGATTGGTTAAATTAAAACTAATAAACCGGATGGTATCTAAGGTAAGTTTGGTAGTTTGATCAGTGATTTTTAATTGGGAGCTACTCATACTGATTTGATCTTTGATGAGTTAATGGCATATCCCTTTCACTGATCTCGCTTATCTAGCCATCCTGGTGGGTTAGATTTTGATTAGATCACTTGGTGATTTGGGCTCACCCATGTCTATTAGGTAAATCAGTCTGACTAATTTTGGTGCTCCTATTGCCAGCTTAGATTAGATTCTTTTTTAACTTAATGAATTTAGTGGGAGGATTGAAATTGGCTCGCTAAATTTTCTTAAATTAGTTAACTAAATCCTCTAAAATTATTAGATCCTTAAAAATGAAATAGTTATATAGATAACTAAATCATAGCCTTCCATTAAGTTGAATGATAATGGGTTCATTAGTATAATGATCATTGGAGGCCCAAAGGCCTAATGATTATTGACTAATAAAATTATCATTCATAAAATGATAATTTAGTTAAGTCTTTCTGATGGTGGTTAGGTTGGCCGATCAAAGTCGAGCCTGATCATTTATTGGTTAGATAAGACCAAATGTGGTCATGTTAATAGTTGGACCTAACCAAACTTTTTCAATCGAGGTCAAAGCCTACTGATTAGGTCTATAAGGCAAAATCAATATTACTAGAAATTGTTTAGAGAAATAATTGATTTTGAATCTACCCATAGGTACACATGGATTGACCAACCAAAGTTGGGCTCTTGTGTAGTCTATGTGGATTCTAGTACCCACTATGAAATTAAAGTAATTCCTCGAATTAGAGGTAGAGGCTATCAATTCATATAAAATAGTGGGAGAACCTTTAGACTAAAGTTCAAGTCTTTAGGATTAATAATTCATATACTAATTAGGTTTGACTTTTCTTTTTGTGTAGACATGGCCACTAACCTATCGTTCCGATCATTATTAGACCATGACAAATTAGTGGGATCCAACTATGATAGTTGGTATCATAAGTTGAAAATCATCCTAGAGCATGAGCGGATCCTTTATGTAGTAATGGATCCAGATCCAGTACCTGAGGAGCCAATCCCGAACACTAGGAGAGCGGTCCAAGATACTTATCTAAAGTGGCTCAATGACCGCACCACCATTCGATGTATAATGTTGATGGCAATAAATGATGAGTTCAGTCGCAGGTTTGAAATTGCCCAACCATAGGAGATGCTTCAAATATTAAACGACTCCTTTGGCACGTCGGACGATGTTGAAAGGCACAAAATAAGTTATGCCATTTTCAATGCTCAGATGAGGGATGGGGCCTCAATCACCGATCATGTATTGTACATGATCGAGATGATTGAGTGTCTTAGCAAGCTGGACTTTCCCCTACATAAGCAGCTCGGTAAGGATGCGATCCTTAATTCCTTGCCCAAGTCTTTCCTCTCCTTCCTAGTTCATTTTAGAATGATAAAGCCTGCAATGAACTACCACGACTTGTTAGGGTTGCTGTAGAACTTTAAGAAGGATCACCAACTCCATAAAAAGATGGTGAATGTAGTGGGAGGGTCTTCTTCTGGTCGTTGACCTTTTAAGAGAGGTAAGAAGAATAAGAAGAAGAAAAATAAGAAGGTGCGGCCACTTGCTGGGACGGCTGCACAGGGTCAAACCAAGAAGCATAATCCCGATCAGAGCCAAACAAAGTGCTTCTTCTGCAAGAAGCAAGGGTACTAGAAGAGGAACTATCCTCTATACATTGCCTCCCTAGATCTAAATAGGCCAAGGAAGAAGCAAGTGGTTGCTGAGCAAGATAATTATATGATAACACCTTATAATTTTTTTTTATTTTATTCTACTGCCTAGGTATTAGATACTGAAATTCCTTATCATATTTATAATTTTATACAGGGCTTGTAGGTCAGTAAGAGATTTGATCAAGGCGAGAGATTCTTGAATGTTGGAGATGGAAGATAAGTTCCAATTCTAGCTTTAGGAATCATGAACCTTGTAATCAATTCAAATAAAGTTATTCTTAATGAATGTCATTATTGTCCAACTTTCATATTCAATATCATTTCTGTAGGCCTTTTGGTCATGAATGATTTTGAAATATCAATATAAAAAAAAATTTATAATGTCATTTTGAATGGTGTTATAATTTTGATTGGATAATTGAATAATAGAATTTATTTACTTTCTATGCATGTTAACGTGGTTCAATCCTCCAATAAATGCCCTAAAATTAGTGATGTGTCTGATGTCTATCTTTGGCACTATAGGCTAGGTCATATTAGCAAGAATAGAATTAACAAATTAGCTCAAGAAGGAATTCTTAAGGTTAGTGATTGTGAGTCACTTTTGACCTATGAGTCATGTCTTCTTGATAAGATGACCAAGTCATCTTTTATTGGACAAGGTGAACGAGCCACTAAACTCTTGAGTTTAGTACATTTGGATGTTTGTGGACCCATGAGCTTAAGTGCTAGAGGTGGATATTTCTACTTCATAACCTTTACAGATGATCTATCGAGGTATGGGTATGTCTATTTAATGAAGTATAAGTTGGAGTCATTTGAAATGTTCAAACTATTTCGAAATGAGGTAGAAAAGCAAACTGAAAAGAGTATCTTCGGTCTGACTGAGGGGGTGAGTATCTTTTCAATGAATTTCAAACATATCTTAGGGAGAATGGAATTCTCTTTCAATGGATCCCTCCTAGAGCACCACAACATAATGGCGTGTCTGAAAGGAGAAATCAAATTCTATTGGACATGGTTCGATCCATGATGGGGTTTGTTGGTTTGTTGATCTTTCTATGGAGATATGTGCTTGAGTCAGCTTGTTACATTCTAAATAGGGTTCTAAGTAAATCTGTTAATAAAACACCATATGAAATATGGACAGGGAATAAGTCAATGCTTTCACACCTTAGGGTTTGAGGATGTCCGACTTTCGTCAAACATTTGATGACAGACAAGCTTCGATCTAGGTCTGATAAGTATAGTTTTATAGGTTACCCAAAAGAAACTAAAGGATACTACTTCTACCTTGCTGATGAGCAAAAAGTGTCTGTCAGCCTTAAGACAGTCTTTTTAGAAAAGGAGTTTCTTGGTAAAGGAACTAATGCCTCCAAGGTCGAACTTGATGAAATATGATTGGTGGAAGAACGGACACAAGTTGTTGAACCTAAGCTGGATCTGATTAGATCAAACCCATAACCCATTGTAGAAGCATTCTTAAGGCGATCTGGTAGAGTACCATATCAATCAGATAGATACTATGATTTTCTGATCTAGGACGGAGATTCTATCAAACTCAATGAGAACGATCAGGATCCAATCACCTATATGGATGCAATGCAGAGATCCAACTCTGAGAAATGGTTTGAGACCATGAAATCCAAAATAGAATCCATGAAGGTCAACGATGTATGGACATTGGTTGACCCATACGAAGGAAAAAATCCATAGGGTGTAAGTGGGTCTACAAAAGAAAAAGAGGTGCAAATAGAAAGGTGGAGACCTATAAAACCCATCTAGTTGCCAAGAGATATCGCCAATGTCATGGTATTGACTATGAGGAGACGTTCTCTCCTATGGCAATGCTTAAATCTATTCGGATTATGTTTGCCATAGCTGCCCATCTGGACTATGAAATCTAACAGATGGATGTGAAAATAGCTTTTCTGAATGGAGAGCTAGATGAAGAGGTGTATATGATACAACCTAAAGGTTTCACGTCCATAGATGAGTCTAAGGTGTGTAAGCTTCAGAGGTCTATTTATAGACTGAAGCAAGCATCTAAGAGCTGGAACATATGATTTGATAGAATAATTAAAATGTATGGCTTCGTTAAGAACGAAGAGGAGCGTTGCATATACAAGTGGGCTAATGGTCCAGCAATAGTATTTCTAGTATTGTACGTGGATGATATTCTCTTAATCGAGAATGATATTCCTGCATTACAAGGAATAAAGATTTGGCTGTCATCATAGTTCTCCATGAAAGATCTGGGAGAAACTTCCTACATCCTAGGGATGAAGATCTATAGAGATAGATCTAAAAGGTTACTTGGATTGTCCCAGTCTACGTACATTGACACTGTGCTGAAACAGCATGGAGAATTCTAAGAAAGGCTATCTACCAATAGGCAATGATATTTCTCTTTCAAAGAGGGATTGTCCAACAACACCTCTAGATAGAGAGCATATGAATAGAATAACATATGCTTCTGCAGTGGGTTCTATAATGTACACCATGATATGTACGCGATCAGATGTGGCATACTCATTAGGTATAGTGAGTAGATACCAATCTAATCCAAGAGAGAATCACTGAAAGGTTGTTAAAATCATCCTGAAGTATTTAAGAAATACTAAGGACCAGTGGCTTATATATGATGAATTGGACTTAAAACTTGTAGGGTTCACAGACTTCAGTTTCTAGTTTGATCATGAAGATAGCAACAGTGTGTCGGGATATATATTTACTCTTAATGGTGGGGTCGTCTGCTGGAAGAGTTCCAAGCAGCACATTATGGCCAATTCAGTTTATGAGGTGGAGTATGTCGCTGCATCAGACACTGCCAAAGAAGCGATGTGGCTAAGAAAATTTATCATCGAGCTTGAAGTAGCACCCTTCCTTGATGGTCTAGTTCTGCTCTATTGTGATAGCTTTGGAGCCATTGCTCAGACGAAGGAACCAAAGGCACACTAGCAGACGAAGCATATTCTGTATCGCTGCCATCTTGTCCGAGAGATTATGGATCGAGGTGACGTCGATCTTTAAAATATCGATGGAAAGGAGAACCTGACCAACCCATTCACTAAAGCTATTACGGTGAAGGAGTTCGATGACTTTAAATCGAAGATAGGTATTAGATACTACACCGATTGGCTTTAGTTCAAGTGGGAGATTTTTAGAAATGTGTCCCAAAATCAATCATCAGTATGTTGACGGTTGGGCCATATATTTATAATTATATATGAATTATAAATTAATAAAAATTATTTTGATATTTTTAATCATAAATTCTATTATCTTCTAATGAACTCCTATGTTGTGATGAAATCCTTAGAATTATCTAGATTCGGCAAAGGAGAATTTATTGTTTAGTCCTTAAACAGTTCACGACCAAATGATACGTTGTTACTTAGGACGATAATATTTATCAAGTATAGGTCATTGTGTGCCATATAGGTTGGTTGTCCTCATAACCAAGGAGTGTTGAGACATTGATATTGCATGCAAGTGAGATGTATAGGTACAACTGCACTGAACGTGACCAACTCTGAAGCTTTTCTCCTATCAAAATTAGCTCCAATGAAATATGGGTATAAATGTTCTTCTGATCTAAGATCACCATGGTGACTTTCAAGCAACACACTGTATTTTGGTGTTGGACTATCTGAATTTCTAATTCAGTGACGGAAGGATTCTGGGCACAGTCAAGTACTTATGGGTCGGTACGTGTATCAAGATGGGATTGACCACTCCTGATTTTAGGAGCTATGTTCAATTATGTTTCAATTTAGCAAAACCTTGGCTAGGGTAGTCTTAGTGAGGAGTCATGGGACTAATTACTTTGAGACATGATATGGATGTATTTTCTAGGGTTGATAGTCTAACCTTGAGTCATCTATTACATAGAGGTCATCGAAATGAATTATACGGTAATCATATTCACGTAGGTTCTGAATATTATGATTGCGATTATTCGACCTATCCAAATGTCGGATATCATTGCTAGATGATCACTTCGATTAGTATAGAAATTAGTTTCTATGCTACCGACTTAGATTTGGACCTACAGAGTCACACATACTAGAGGTTCCAACCTGATCTGATGGCTGGTGAAGAGTTTCACTCAACTAGGACTCTATGGTTAAGAGTCCCACTGGACTGGGACTCTTCGATCGGGAGTCCTACTGGGTTAGGATATTGAGTCTCAATGTTTGAAAGTCTATGGTCAAGAGTCCCACTGGATTGGGACTCTTCGATCAAGAGTTTCACAACTCTAAAACTCTGAGTCCTACATATCTAAAACTCTATGATTGAGAGTTAGGACTCCACAATCATAAGTTTCACTTATTTCGGACTCCAAGATCAAGAGTCCTACTAGTTTGGGACTCTTCGATCAAGAGTTTTATTTTGATGGAACTCTATTATCCGAACATCCACTAGATTTGGACTTTGATTTTATGAGAGATATTATTAGTGATTTGATCACTAATTAACTCAATTTATTAAGTAATTATTTTTGGTCCAAGTTCAATTGAATTGGTTTCAGTTGGGTCTGACTCGATTAGGTCGTTGGTTAACCTAATCGTCGAGGAGGTTTGAACCCTGATTTGATCAGAGATTGGACTTGATCAATTTTTAATTTTATTAGAATTTAATTGAGACTAATTAATCCTAAATGTGTTGGGTTTAAATTATTCTAATTGGGCCTAACCTATTTTTAATTGGTTGGTTCAATTGGTTCAAGTTTGAATTTCAAAGACTAGTTTGACTAGTCTTCTTTCCCTGCGCCATTTAACCCATGCCTACTTAAAAATTTAATCTAAATCTCTCATGACTTATTTTCCACACACAAAAGAGCTTTTGACCAGGTCTCCTATGTTCCAAATGGATAAGGTTTGGTTGTTATTTGTTTTGATTTGAATGATATTCAAATTTGGATAGAAAACAATCTCTACCTTATCTATGCGCCACCCTTCTCTTGTGCGACACTTTGGCTACACGAGAAAAGGTTTCTCATGATTCCTTTCCATGAAAAAGAGGTTGTCGCCCATCCTTTTTCATATCCCTAAGCGGATGGGATCAGGTGGTTTGAAGGTTGAATTCAAAATGAGTTTGAATTTGGCCTAACAACCAACCTGATCTTTCTCTCCACGCAGTGTCTACTATCTTTGGTGAAAAATAAATAGTAGGAATTTTTGGAACATGATAGAGTAGATTTAAGATTGAGAGAGGACTTTCGTGAGCCTCCTGGTGCATGAAAAAAAGTTTTAAAAAATCCCATGTGGTGAAAAACCAGAGAAAGGCTAGCACAAGGTTTCAAGGTGCATTTGATCTAGTGTTTTGACCTACGATTCAGGAATCCATTTTGTGAGCTACGAGTGTCGAAAGCCCATAAAACTTTGTGGAGAACCTCCTCTACCTCTCTATTACATCTACCAAAAACCTAGACCATCCTTGATGCCTGTAGATAAGGATCGAAGGTGTTCGATCAAAATAGCCTCTGAAAGACTTTAGTGTCGAGCTAGCACTCGCATGGGAGTCGACCAGGATTAGGAGACTCATGTGGATGATCCATGAAAGCTAGACACTTGTGTGGCTATGTGGTGACTAGCAAAACTTCTTGACGATGATCAGATCATGGTGATCAACTACCCATGAAAGGGTATTGTGTTCTGAACACGTAGATGTAGTAAATAGTTCACTACGTAGTTTTATTTTCAGATCTATTGATGTATGCATGCATATTATATTTAGATCATAATATGTAGGGTTAAATAATCTGATATAATCAGTAGATAATTAATTAGATTAATTATTTTCTACTACTTCTTTGCTATTTTTGAAAAATTTTGAAAATAGCTTAGCAAACCCTGCACTGTTTCCTTCATCGGGAACATCCCGAACCCAACCGACCCTTAAAGTGACGTTGGAAACTAACATGTTTTGTACTTTCTTTTCTATCTCTCTTTTGATGAGAAAACTTTCATTAATGAAATAGACTTTTCTTCTCTTTTTTGAACCATGCTCTTCTTTGTGCATTTATCTAGTCTCGTCAATGAGTTCTCGGCAAGCATAGTTCTCCGATTTGTAGTACTGGGCTTTTGCCAGTTGCTATTGCCATCGCATTGATGATTTGAAGAGAAAGATGAAGGCGGCGCGTAAAAAGGCCTAGGATTGGAAGAGGAAACTCTCGAAGGTTCAAAGAGCATTTGAGGAGGCTTTGATAGAAATCAAATGACTCTAGTCGATCATTTGGCTGAAGGATAAGGTTCATGCCAAGGAAAGGAAAAGCTGACCGACGAGTGCAAGAGACTGTCGGAGGTTGTTGGGAAGGTGACTTAGGATGCAGCCGCCAAGGTATCCAAGTATAGCTATCGATTCCACTAGGTCCAAGGGAAAATAGCGGTGCTGGAATTGTTAGTAGCAATCAAGAAAGCCAAGTTTGAGTGGGAATTGATGGCATGCATTGCATGGCTTTAGGACAAGTTGTGCACTGTGTGAATGAGGATTTCAAGCCTTAAGCAGACTCAAAGGAATGTAGAGCCCGATCATGGAGCAATACCAAGGAATGTGGCTATGGTCAAACCTATACCGAGGGAGAGTTGCTTAATGGTTGTAGGGCCTCAAGCCACGATTGGATCCACACCGTGCATGAGTTGGTCCATAGCCAAACTTGCATTAGGACAGAGTTAGACTGCGGTAGCAAGGCCTCAAGTTAGCAGGAATTTGACGAGGAGAGGGCTCCAAGGAGGGGAACTCGATGGTTCAGCCTTTAGAGGCTCAAACAATTTGATCTGATGTATGTTTGACATAGGTTTTACTACCAACTTCATGAGATGCAGGAACTAGACAAGGACAGAATTTTTGGAACTTGATCTTTCTAGCCTTTCTAAAGATGACCCCACTCCTACAGTGGCCTAGACCGCACGCCTCCCACAGGCCTGCACGCCCATGGGCTGGTCTACTGGCCGCACCTATAGGCCCTGTTGGTCTGCTATGGGCTAGATTTCTCCATAGGTCATAGGTGCCTTCTTGAACTTCTCCTTGCTATGGACTTCACTGTGAGCTCTTTGTGGGTCAAATTCGAGATGTTAAATTTCAACAATCTTCACCTTGACTCAATATTTGGCCTTCACCTAACTTTAAGAGCTTTTGGATTTTCTCGCCCCCATGCCCTAGGGCAATTGCCTGCTACTCTTAGATGGATAAATATTGGAGTCGAGCTAGACCGCTCGATCCATCTCCATCCTGCATAACCTAAGATCTGCTCAAGATAGCCATCTGGCGATGTCGCTTATCATCCTCCCAAGTCTCCTATCGCATGCTCGATCCATCTCCACCTAAAGCTTCACCTCGCATTGGGCTCCCACTAGCATCTTCCATTATAGTCAATTCCTTCTTATACAAGAGAGCATCGATCAACCCTTCATAGTTGATGTCCACCTTAATTGCACCTATCTTCTCCTTCAATCTTGAACACCACCGATGCAACCTATCCCAGAACCAATCCAGCTCTGATACCAATCTATTATGATCAAAGTTACACTTGCTTTTGAGAAAAATGTCTTAAGATTCAATCTATAATAAGCTCAGAATGAGGTCTAGAATGATGAACGAAATCCAATGAACCTAAGATCAGTCCAAATGGAGTTTGGATGGAGAAGATATGCACACAAAAAAAAGTCAAAATGGGGTAGCATGGCCCTCAGGCTCATCGGAGGGGGCCCACAAGCAGCACTGGTCGATAACAACATGGCCCAGGTCGGCAGCGTGCAGCGGCGCTAGGCTAGCCATGCACTAGGTTGGCCAGGCTCGCATGGGCCATGCGGGAGTAGGCCACGCTGGCACCCAATCCATGTGATGGAGCATGATCCACCATGGACCATAGCTCACAGTTCCCTACATAGACCCTTTGGCCATTTTTAGGCCATTTGATGTGGTCCATGAAACTATTCCATAGATCGATCGCAATCCGATGGCTAAGAGAGGAGTCGATCGTGATCCGATGGTTGAGGATTGATCTGGCCTGATGAACTTTTATTTTTGTGCAATCCAATAGCCAAGAGAGCTCCCAATCATGATCGAATAGCTCAGGAGCAATTTGAGCTTGATCAGGATGCTGTGTGCATGATCTAATGGCCTAGAAGGGAGCCAGTCAAGATTGAATAGTCTAGAATTGATCTCTAGTGTGTTTGGAACTGGATTTCCTACTGAAACATTATTTTTAGATTTTTAGAGTCTATATAACTCTGATTGATGAACCGTTCGTTACATCGAAAAGCTGGTGACGTCCCAAGGGTATTGAGATGCTTTTTGAGAGATTTTAGAGAGCTTGTGCAAAATTTTAGAGTTGATTATTGAGAGACTCTTATACAAAAGTTGAGTGGTAAGTTCCTCTTGTATTATTTATTTTTCTTTTCTTATAGTAAATTTTGCACGTCCCGTGGAGGTAGACCTTGGTCTAATTTATGTATACTTAATTATATACTCTTTTATCTTATATTCTTCTTTCTTTCTTTTGCTGTATCTATAAGTGATCGAGTGTAATGCAAGTGGTATCAAGAAGGTCCTATAGTTGTGATGTCCTGGCCAGACTCCTACAATAATTAGTATTAGAGTGAGTTGATACCACAATAATTGGTATCAGAGCCAAACGATATCAGTGTACGTGGTTGTCCAAATCATGACAGTGTTGATTAAGATCAAAGAAAATGGAGAAGACAAGCATAATTAAGCTGGAGATCAGCCAGTTTGACAGAAGGAGTAATTTCTTCTTATGGCAAGTAAGGATGAAGGACGTGCTCATCCAACATGGATTGATCGATGCTCTCTTGAGTGAAAAGAAGCCAAATACCATAAAAGAGAGGATCTGGGAGTGGCTACAGATGCAATACTATCTGCATGTATTTGATGGATGAGGTGGTGATCTATGTACTTAGCAAGACTTCCTCGATGGTGCTGTGGTCGAAGCTCAAAGAGTTATACATGGTGAAGTCCCTCACCAACATCCTCTTCCTTTGGAGATAGTTGTATCAATTATAGATGACCAAGGGATAAAGAATGTAAGAGCATCTTAGCCACTTTCAGAAGATACTCATCGATCTTCTCAGTGTAGGTGAGAAGGTTGAGGAAAAGACTAGGGCATTGGTCTTACTAGCATTGCTTCTCTCTTCATATAAGTCCTTGGTGACTACTTTTCTAGTAAAAAAAGCACCATCAAAATAGATGAGGTCACTATGGTGATTTTCCAGAATGAGATTCTCAGAAGGGAGAATCCAGCTTTGAGCTTAGATAGTGGTAGCTCAGCTTTGGTGGTTTCTGGATGAGCAGATAGCAACAGACAGAGCAATAGAGGATCATGAGGAGGATGATCCAGGTCCAAGATGAGATATCCAAGCAAGATCAGATGCTATCGATACGATGAGTTGGGGCATCATGTCAAAGATTGCCCACAGCTTAGGAATTGAATAAGGGCTGCTGTGGTGATGGCCAGTAGTGACATAGAAGGCAGTGATAATATTTTTCTGATTACTGATGAGCTATCTACTTCTTCCTCCCAGTAGATTATGGATTTTGCTTGTTTCCATCATGTATATTATAGAGAGAAGCTGTTTGACTTCCTAGTGACCAGTGAGGGCATTGTATTCTTGCAAAATGGATTGAGCTATAAGATCAAGGACAGCAGGATGGTTAGCATGAAGCTCCATGATGGAATAGTGAAGAAGTTAGGTGACGTCCAATAGATACCCAGCTTTAAGAAGAATTTAATTTCACTAAACAGACTGGATTCGACCAGCTTCAGATGGAAAGTTGATGGAGGAATCCTAAAGATCATGCATGACAGTAGATGGTGATAAAAGAAAGAAAATATAGAAAACACTGCCTCATGGTGAGGAGCCTAGTGCAAGATGGAACTTCAGATGAAAATGGATCGGGTATGAGATGTGAGACTTAGGAGGATGAGAGGTGACATTGCAGAGTGAAGTTTCTATTGCTGTAGGAGGCTACCCCAAGTAGATCTCAGGTCAGAAGAATAATAATCATTGATGAAGATAGGATCAAGCGATCTGGCTCACTCCCATATTTTTCCATCCATGAGACAGCAGGCGTGCCTCAGGACGTGGGGACAAGATGGATCACAGACTCTCAGAAGTAGGTCAAGGCCGAATATCGAGTCGAGGTAGAGATTATTGATGAAAATACCTCATGATTCAATCCATAATAAGCCCAAAATGAGGTCCAAGATGATGAATGGAGTCCAACGAGCCCAAGAACAATCCAAATGAAGTCCAGATGGAGAAGATACATGCAAAAGAACGTCAGAACAGGATAGCACGACCTTTGGGCTCGTTGGAGGGGGCCCACAGGCTGCACCGGTCGGTGGTGGTATGGCCCAAGCTGGTAGCATGTCGCGGCACTAGGCCAGCCATGTGCTAGGTCAGCTAGGCACACGAGCATGCATGGTAGCAGGTTGCATAGGCACCCAACCCACGCAATGGAGTGCGGTCCACCATGGACCATGGCTCATAGTTCCCTACGTAGATGCTCCAGTCATTTTTAGGCCATTTCATGTGGTCCATGGAACTATTTCATGGACCGATCATGATCTGATAGCTCAGAGATGAGCTAGTCACAATCTGATAGTTAAGGATTGATCTGGCCTGATGAACCACTATTTTTGCATGATCCGATGGCCAGGATGAAGGAACCAGATCTAGGATTTTAGGACTAGATCTTGAAACTTTTTCAAGATCAGGCAATGAAAGATTAAAATAAATTAAAATTAATCTAAAATATCTTAGATCTAAGATCTTATTATATGATTATTTCATGATATTTAATCAAAAATTAAAAATTAAATAAGAAAGAAAAGGTTGATCATATCAACCTAGATCTATACTACATTTAATGCAGCTATAAAATAATAGATCGGATCTATTACCTAAGCAAATTAGATGTTCTAACTTGCTGATCTGGGCTTGAGAATGAAGTCATGAGCCACACATACGTCCGACCTCTAGGAGTCATCCACACGAGCCCACGAACATGCTCAAAGATTCTGATGCAGGAAATCAGCATAGTATGCTAGCACTGTGCTGATCTCTCTTCGATGATCGATCCGATGCTTTTTTCTTCAAAAATTGGATACTCCAAAATACCAGAAGAAAAAGAAGAAGATTTTTGATGCCAAGACACCTCTCAAAAGCTCACAAAAAAGAAGAAAGAGATCTAGAACAAAAAATCCTAGAAGAAAACCCTCTTTTTCTTCTTTGTTTTTTTTTCTAGACACCTTGATTTATATTTTTAATATCTCCATGATCTAGATGATTTTTTCACTAATTTTTTTCACCAAAGAAACCTCTCAAATGTTTGCAATCCATGAAAATTTTAGTAAATTTTTTTTTAAATAAAAAAATATGCAGAGTCCAAGATTGATCAAAAATCTAGACAGAAAAGTCACCAAACAATAGGTTGTTGGGACGCCCAACTTTTGGGCACCCCCACCTTACTTTTCTACCATGGACCACCAAGGGAGGGCACAACAATTGCCAAAAAATGCCGTGAGAGAGAGAGAGAGAGAGAAAATAGGGAGGTGGCAACATGAAAGGAAGGAAGTCTTTTGGTTGACTAGGATTCTACCTCATAGAATCCTAAAGCAAAACCAACCTCTCCTTTTGACTTGGTCATCAAACAAATTTCCATATGAGAAAAAGAAAAAATAAGGGAGGCATGAGATTGCTTTGGGCACGGAGATTTTTTATATAAAAACACAAAGAGAAAGGGGTGGGGCATGAGGATTAGGTGGCGCAAGGACTAGGGAGTCCTAATCACACTAGGACTCCTATTTTGACCTGGTCAAATAAGATCTTTTAACCAAGTAAAAATAAGAGTAAACCAACCCAATTAAATAAGACCCTAACCCATTTAAGAACTTAATTAAATTAGATTTAATTAGATTTAATTCTAATTTAATATTTTAATTAAATTAGAAAATTGGGTTGACTCGAGTCCTAGTTAGACTAGGACTAGTTCTTTCTTGCACTTGGCTTATCCAATAAACCAATTGGATTTGATCCAATCAAGTCCAAACCAAATCTAATTAAATTATATTTAATTAGACTTAATCTCAGCCTACTTGCTTAATCAAATTAAACTAATTAGCAATCGAATTAAAAATCGATCCTCCTACAATACTTGCACTAGGTCAAACATCAATCGTATTAATCATTTAACCTTAAAATGATTCTAAATCGCTGATCAACTATCCGATCGGAAAATGAACTCTAATGTGTATGACCTCACAGGTCCAAACCTAAGTTAGTAGTATAGAAATAAATTTTTATACCAATCAAAGTGACCATCTAGTAATGATATCCGACGACTGGATAGGTCGAAAGTGTAGAACACCATCCTTAGAACCCATGCGGATATAGTTTCCATATAATTCATCCCCTTGACCATAATGCTCGTAGGACACCTCAGAGTTTAACTGTCAACTCTGATCAGATTGTCCACATTGTATTTTAAAATATCAAATCCATTTGATGGATTACCCTGGCCAAGGTTTTGCTATATTGAAATACAGTGATACATTCTTCTCCAACTCTTGGAGTGGTCAATTCCATCTTGATCACACTCTGACTTCCTAAGTACTTGACTATGCCCAGAAGTCTTTCATTGTTGAATTAGAAATTCAGTTAGTTCGGTACCAAAGCACAGTGAGTTGCTTGCAAGTCACTGAGGTGATCTCAGGTCTAAGGGATACTTATACCTATATCCCATCAAAGACATTCTCGACAGCAGAATGCTCTAGAGTTGGTCACGTTCAATGATGATGTACCCATACATCTCACTTGTATGCCATCCCAGTGTCTTCACACTCCTTAGTTAAAAGGACAACCAACCTATATAATATATAGTGACCTATGCTCGATTGATGCTGTCATCCTAATTGACAGTCTATCATTTGATCGTAAACAAATTTAAGGACTAATTGATAAATCCTCTTTTTATCGAAACTAAATAGCTCTAAGAACTTTATCACAACAATGGAGTTCATTAGAAGATGTAAATTTATGATGAAAAAGATACCAAAAAAAATTTATTAATTAATAAATTAATTATAATATCTTAACCATCAATAGACTAATGATTGACTTTGGGATATAATTTTTAATAACTCCCACTTATCCTAAAGCCACTCGGCACAGTATCTAATACCCATCTTCGACTTATGGTTGTCGAACTCCTTGATTACCAGGGCTTTAGTGAAGGGGTCAGCTAGGTTCTTCTTTCCATCGATCTTCTGAAGGTCGACGTTACCATGATCCATGATCTCATGGACCAAATAGAAGCAGCACAGAATATCCTTTGTCCACTGGTGTGCCTTCGGTTCCTTTGCTTGAGCTATGGAGCCAGTGCTATCGCAGTAAAGCAAGACTGGACCATCAATGGAAGCTGCTACTCCGAGCTCGGTGATGAACTTCCTCAGTCACACAACTTCTTTTGCTGCATCTGATGCTGCCATGTGCTCTGCTTCACAAATAGAGTCAGCCACTGTATGCTACTTGAAACTTTTTCAGTAGATGGCTCCATCATTTAGAGTAAAGATATACCTTGACACACTTTTACTGTCATCATGGTCAGATTGAAAGCTGGAGTCTATAAATTCCATAAGTTTTAGATCTGACTCACCATAAACCAACCATTGGTCCTTAGTATTTCTTTAACACTTAAGGATAATTTTAACCACCTTCCAGTAATTTTCTCAAGGATCAGACTAGTATCTACCTACTACTCCTAGTGAGTATGCCACGTCTGATCTCATATATGTCATTGCATACATAATAGACCCCACTACCGAAGTATATGGGATTTTACTCATACGCTCTCTCTTTTCAGGAGTTGTCGGAGATCTTTCTTAGAGAGAGAAATTCTTTGGCCTATCAGGAGATAGCCCTTTTTGAAATTTTTCATGCTGAACTTCTTCAGTATAGTTTCTATGTACGTAGATTGGGATATACCGAGCATCCTTTTAGATCTATCCCAATAGATTTTTATCCCTAAGATGTAGGATGCTTCATCCAAGTCCTTCATGGAGAATTGTGATGACAACTAAACTTTTATTCCTTACAGTATGGAGATATCATTCTCGATTAAGAGAATATCATCCACGTACAAAATAAGGAATACCACTGTAGAACCATTTGCCCATTTGTAAATGTAGGATTCTTCTCCATTCTTAACGAAGTCATATATTTTGATCACTTTATCAAAATATATGTTCCAACTCCAAGATGCTTGCTTTAATTCATAAATGGATCTCTGAAGTCTACACACCTTGGACTCATCTATGGATGTGAATCCCTCAGGTTGTATCATATACACCTCTTCGATTAGCTTTCCATTTAGAAAGCCATCTTCACATCCATCTATTAGATCTCATAGTTCAGGTGGGCAGCTATTGCAAGCATTATCTAAATGAATTTGAGCATTTCCACTGGGGAGAATGTCTCATCATAGTCAATACCATAACGTTGACGATATCCCTTGGTAACCAGATGGACTTTATAGGTCTCCACCTTTTCATCTGTTTCTTTTTTTCTTCTGAATATCCATTTACACTCAATGGATTTAACCCCTTCAGGTGGGTCAACTAATATCCATACATCATTGACCTTCATGAAATCCATTTTGGATCTCATGGCTTCTAGCCATTTCTTAGAGTCAAATCTTTGCATCGAATCCATATAAGTGATCGGGTCCTCATCATTCTCATCGAATTTGATGGGATCACCATCCTAGATCAAGAATCCATAGTATCTATCCAGATGATGTGGTACTCTACCGGATCGCCTTAATGATGCGGGTTCACTAGGCTTTAGATCTGATCTGATCAAATCTGACTTAGGTTCAATATTTTGTGTTGGACTTTCTACCTATTGAACTTCATCAAGTTAAACCTTAGAGGCAACAGTTCCTTCACTAAGGAACTTCTTTTACAAAAAGGTTGCCCTAAGGCTGACGAACACCTTTTGTTCATCAGCATGATAGAAATAGTATCCTTTGGTCTCTTTTGGGTATCCTATAAATACACACTTATCAGACCTAGGTCCAAGATAATTTGTAATTAATCCTTTGACATAAGTCGAGCACCTCCAAACCCTGAGATGTGAAAGTGCTGGCTTACATCGTATCTATATCTCATATAGAGTTTTAACCATAGATTTACTTGGAATCCTATTTAAAAGATAGCAAGCCGATTCGAGTGTATATCCCCAAAGGGATATTAGAAAGCTAGCAAAATCCATCATGGATCGGACCATGTCTAATAGAGTCCAATTTCTCCTTTCAGATACACCATTATGCTGTGGTGTTCCTAAAGGAGTCCATTGGGAGAGAATCCCATTCTCTTCTAGATATGTGAGAAACTCATCAGAAATGTATTCCCCTCCTCGATCAGATCAAAGAGGTTTAACACTCTTTTCAGTTTATTTTTCTATTTTACTTCAAAATCGTTTGAACATTTCAAACAAATCCGACTTATGTTTCATCAGATAGACATATCCAAATCTGGATAGATCATCTATGAAAGTGATGAAGTAGACATATCCACCTTTGGCACTAGTACTCATTGGTCCACATACATCAGTATGTACTAGTCCTAAGAGTTCAATGGCTCTCTCACCTTTTTGAGTAAAAGGTGAGTTAGTCATTTTACCAAGAAGATAGGATTCACAGGTTGGAAGCGATTCACAATCACTAAGTTCGAGGATACCCTCTTAAGCCAACCTGCTTATCCTATTCTTATTTATATGACCCAGTCTATAGTGCCATAAATAGATATTTGTCACATTATCTAATCTAGGATGTTTGCCGGTTGAATAGACTATATTAACAGATTGTGATAACATATATACACTATTATTCAATTGTCCATAGAAAGTAGTAATACCATTCACAATGATATTACATAATGACATTACAAACTTATTTTTTTATTGAAATTTCATAATTGTTCATGGCCAAAAGGCCTACAAAAATGATATTTAAAAAGAAATTAGGATAGAAATGACAATCACTAAGAACAACGGTATGAGATTCAAATACAAATTTTAAAATTTCTAAAGCTAGAATTGGAACTAGTCTTTCATTTCAAACGTTCAGGAATCTCTTGCCTTGCTCAAATCTTCTACTGACCTGCAACCCCTGCAATAAATTATAAATATGATAAGGGCTTTTGGTATCCAATACCCAGTCAGTAATATCACATACAAAGAAATTATAAGGAGTTATCATATAAATACCTTGCCCAGCAACAGCTTGCTTCTTCCTCTGCCTGTTCGGATCTAGGGAGGCAATATACTGAGGATAGTTCCTCTTCCAATGTTCCTACTTCCTGTAAAAGCATTCGGCTTGACTCTTATCGGGCTTGGTTTTTTGGGTCTGAGCCTGAACAAATGTCCTAGCCTGAACATGCACTTCTTGGCTTTCTTCTTCTTGTTCTTCTTCCCTTTCCCAAAGGATTGAGAACAAAAAGACGAACCTCCCACTAAGTTCACCGACTCTTTATGGAGCTGGTGATCCTGCTCAAAGTTCTGAAGTAACCCCAGTAACCCAAGGTAGTCAACTTTAGACTTTGATATTCTATAATGTGTAAGGAATGGGAGATAAGACTTGGGCAGCGAGTTCAATATTGCATCTTTCCCAAGTTGTTTGTGCAAGGAAAAGCCAAGCTTGTTCAAGTGCTCTATCAGCTCGATCATGTATAGTACATGATCAGTGATAGAGGCTCCATCTCATATTCTGGCATTGAAGATGACATAACTAGTCTTGTGCCTCTCAATATCATCAGGTATGCTAAAAGAATCCTCCAACACTTGGAGCATTTCATTTGACTGAACTGTCTCAAACCCGTGACTGAACTCATCGCTCATCATAGCCAGTATAATACTGTACACCATGGTTCGATCACTGAGCTACTTCTGATAAGTATCTCTGACTGTTCCACGTGCATTGGTAGCTGGCTTCTTAGGTGCAGGATCCGTCAACATATATAGGATACATTCATGCTCTAGAACAATCTTCAACTTTCAGTACCAGCTATTGAAGTTAGATCCTACCAACTTATCATTGTTCAACAATGATCAGAGCAAAGGAAACTAGTCATATCTGCACAAAGAAAAAATATAATCTAATTAGTAATTGATTTATTAAATTTAGAGATTTGAACTTTAATCAAAAGGATCTCCTACTATTTTATTCAAATTGGTAGCCTCTACCTCCAATTCGAGAAATTATCCTAATTTCTTAGTGGGTACTAGAATCCGCATAGACTATACATAAGCCCAACTTTGGTTGGCCCATCCATGTACATCTAAGGATAGGTTCATAACCAATTATTTTTCTAAATAATTTTTAATAATTAAATTTTGCCCCAGATCCTGATCAGTTGGCTTTGGCCTTCTCAGAAAAGGGTCTAGTTAGGTCCAACCATTAACATGACCATACTTGACCCATCCAACCAATGAATGATCAGGCCCAACTTTGGTTGGCCCACCTGACCCCATTTAGAAAGATGTATCCAAAAGATCATATAATGAATGATAATTCCATCAACCGATAAGCACCAGACCTTCGGGCCTCCAATGATTATCCAAATGATGGACCCATTATCATCCACTTTAATGGGAGGCTATGATTCAGTTATCATATAACTATTTCATTTTAGGGACCTAATAATTTTAGAGGATTTATTTATAGAAGTTAGTAGATCAGATTCATCAGCTTATCATGATCCTCCCACTGGCTTCACCAAGTCAGCTTAAGGGAGATCATTAATAAGCTGGTCTAGGAGCACCTAAATCAGTCACACTGATTTACCTAGATGACATGGGTCAACTCAAATTATCAAGTAATCTAATCAAAACTCAATCTAACCAAGAAGGCCAGGTAAGTGAGATCGGTGGAAGGGTCTGCCAAAGCTTGCTTTAGACACCATAAAATATAGCCAGATAATGAAGGAAAATCCTGATTTTTCGGACCAGGTTCGTTCAGATCTGATCAGATCAAGAGATATATTTTAAAAACTTTTCTCTTTGATCCTAATCAGATCTGAGATATTTTAGATCTGATTATTATTATTTTAAAAATAAAATAAAATCTAGATAAATTAAATCAAATTTAATTTATCTTGATATGGGTAATCCTATTATCCGTTGATGATCCTGTATGTAGCGAAAGGTTCTAGATCTAGCCATGCAAGTGCCTGGCCTCTATCGATATCCACTCGAGCTGGATCTGAAGATCTTCTTATTCTCTATCACGTCTCCAGAGATTAGATCTAGATCTGATCTGAAGGATCTTCAAAACTCCTTTTGAAGATCAGCAGTCATCCTTTGCAGCAGTGCAGCCTTCTAGCTTTCACTCGCCTTTCTTTGATCTAGATCACACCAACCAAGCTCCAAAATACTTTTGGACATGGAGAGGAGAGGAAGAAGGTGGGTTTGGCATGGAGGAAGAGGGGAGAGGCAGCCTTGGGGTGTGGAGTTTGAATTTCTCACAACATAACAAATATCATCCGAATGTCTTGCTT